>CAJVPY010001008.1:0-21619 GCA_910591965.1 Dentiscutata erythropus
CACCTGGTGTAAATTAAGAAATTTTCTAATTATTATATTAAAATTAGTAAATATTTATTTTTAATAAAGTTATATATTTTTTTTATATGAAATTAATCGAATTTTAACTAAATTTATAAGTATTTACCAGTAAAAACTTTAAATTAAAATTATTTGTAATATATTAAATCAATTTTAATAATTTTAGTATTATTATATTTAAAAAGTTTATTTTTATAATTTTTGTTAAGAATTTAAAGAAATTTATATAATAAAAAAATTTTTAATAGTATTTAAAACTACTAAGGTAGCTAATATTTACTATATAAAACTAGGCTAAGTTAAAGGATTCTAGATATACAAACATTTTTAAAAAATTAAAAATGCTATTTATTTTTACCAAACTTTTTTTATATACTGCCCAAGACTTCATTAACTACAGAAAATTATTTAAAAGATAATTAATTAGTAAAATTATTAAATAATTGCCTTGAACTAGTGTCACACTTGAGTACAAAGTACTACTAGTAGTACACTAAAATGCTATCCATTAATTTAATAAATGAATTTAGTAAGAGTTATTTGTTCAATTGTAATAACAATAAGTGTTGCCACCAGATTACTGCATTGTATTTGTATTGTTAAATTTAAATTTAAAAGCTAAAATTAATTTAATATATAATTGTGTTTGCTTAAATTTAATAACTTAAGATTTCTGTATAAAAAATGGAATTTTACTGTTAAAGATTCAAACGCCAAATTTTTATTTATTTTTTTCCTGTATTTCTTTGATTGTATTTTTTTTTTGTTTTCTGATTGAGGATCATTACTTTTCAATAGTATTGAAAGTGATAGAATTTAAGAATAATATAATTGATCAAATATTATCGTTGTTTTTAGAAAAGTTTAGAAATTACGATTGCCCCTAAAAAATGATCTAAAATCAAATATGTTTCACACAAATATTTTAATTTGTAAAAATAGTTTTTTTTTTTTTTATGAATCAAAATAAAATTTAGTTTATAGAGCTCCATTCACGTAACTATTCAGCTCTGTTCTGGTGGATCGATGCTAAGGTGGAATCTAGCCATAGTAGAAGTTCGATTATCAAGTTTGATTTATCGAACCCAGAAACTTGTAAGAAGAAGTAGATTTAGTACTAAGTATCTCTCAATATATAGGTGTTCAACATTAATGAAAATAACTGCAACCATATGATTGAAAATAGCAACAACCAAAATAATGAAGATATCAACCATTTTTACGAAACTTAAATTCTTCTGCTGATTTATTAACAATTCCTTATTTTGTATCGTTATCATTTTAATTAATATTTGCCAATTAAATAAGGTTAAACTTAATTGAATTCATCTCTCTTTATTTTCGCTTTTGTGAATAAATTTATTTAAACAAATCTAGTAATGGCTTTAAAATTAAAAATTAGAAAAGGGTAATTGAAATATCTGGATATCCAGGTATCCATTAAACTTTAAATAGGAAAAAGGATAACGAATTGCATCTCTACTTATAATTATGTCAGATATTTTTATAAATAGAGAAATTTTAAAATATCAAATTGTTGAAAATGAAACCTGATTTTAAAAAGTATATTAATGCAAACAAGACTAGTTTAATAGCGAAAATATGTGAATGTTCTGAAAAAATACTCACAAAATTGAAACCAAACCATTCTATATGAAAAATTAATAAATAAATATTGTTCTTTATATAATTCCTTATATTATGAAGCCAAAGTAATTAAAGAAATTGAATTTTATGTGGACGAATTTAATAACATAAAACATCAAGCCAATATTACTTATAAACTTGAAACCAAATCATATTATGAATATTTATATAAAAAATTATCAAAAAGATATTCTTTATTACTTGATGAAATCAGGGCAACTAAATTATATTTCAATCATCAGAAAAAACCAAATTCCAATTCACTTTTTCAATTATTATGTTGATAATGGGCCGGGGTTATCTTAATGCTGGCCAAATTAAACGTTTAAACAGTCAAATGATTAAAACAATTAAGAAAATCTTTAGGCGGTTCCAATCCCTACTAGTAAGACATTGTGTACTATAACACACATACTGTGCACAGGTGTGGGTTATATCACAGTTTTACAGTACACTGTTTCTCTTGGCAGCACTTATGTCATTTTCGCAAACATAGAAAAAAAATTGTTTAATGTCATTTAATATCATAATATATATGGTTTCACGATTTATATTTTCATTTTTCTCTTAAAAATTGTCTCTTATGCAAATTTTGTCACTGCCGGAAGATATTGGCATGTCGCAGTTCTTTATGATAAAAAGATTTATTTTAGTAGTAGAAAGCACCACAAAACCCCAATGATATTTACTAATTTGCCAATGAATTTTTCTACTTAGATGTTTCTAAATTATTCACGACAACTAACAATGCATCAATACCATGGATTAACCTTACTTATACTGTTGGTCCTGGAAAAGAAAAAGCAGCAGCTTGTATTGGTGGTATTAATGATGATGAGATCTTTATCATTGGTGGCAATTCTAGTAATTCCAGTTCTCCAGAAAAGTTTATTAATAAATTTGATATAAACAAGCAACAATGGAATAATGTTACATTTAGTGGAAGTGCCCCTGATTTTACCATTCATAATATTTCATGCGCAAAAATCAATACGACGATTGTCATTTTTAGTGAAAATTATAACATGTCGAATGTTCTTTGGATATTCGATACTATTACTTACTTGTGGAGTTCAATTACTGCAAATGATGCACCACAAGGCCGATGCTGTTATTGTGTAATTTCTTTACTGGATGGGAATCTCTTATATATTGGTGGAGTTAGCAATACGGTTCACTCTCAAACTTTTCAAATAAATTCAGTAAATATTATCATTTGTTAAATGTCTTTATACATATTTTATTTACTTATATATATAATTGTTTGTAGTTGCCACTTTATAATGTAGCCACTCATAGATAAACAAACAATAGATAATCTTTTTGGCATTAAACCCAACATTATTATTTCAGGCAACTTCAGGTTCTACTCCTTCTCCTTGTACATATTCCTCAGCAGTGTTAAGTGCGAAAATTTACTGTATATTTAAAATATATGTAATACAGTATTAGATTTTTCTATTAATTAAGTTACATCAATGCAGCGTCTGATAGGCGTATCATAATATATGGTGGCGATATTAATGGTCAATTTGTTGGTGTATATCTTGGATATATTCACTTATCAATGGTCAAGAGGAAACATTTCAAATCAGGAAAATGGTCCAAATAATATCAGCTGTCATACCGCAACATTGATAAATAATTATATAATTTTTGCTTTTGGAAATATTTCCTGCTTTATAATGTTTAACTCTATACAAATTATTTAAACATATTCAATATTTATTTTAATTTGATAGGTAGAGATGATAAGGGAAATTATATTACAAATTTATTTTTACTAGATATAAGCAATAAAAATTCTTATAGATGGGTTACTGAATTTAATCCAAATAGCACAATTCCAAATAATACACAAACTACTCCAGACTCTAAAAATATTAGCGTAATTATCTGGGCGGTCATTGGTAGCGTCATTTTAGTAATATTTGTTATTACTATTATTTACAAAAAAATCCTCAAACCAACAAATATTAGAACTTGCAACAGCAATGACAGCATCATTGAACCCAACAATAATATTATTAATCCAAACAACAATAACAATACCATCAATAACTGTCCAAACATTTCAGACATGTAGGATGAGAATGTTCTGAATTGCGGTGATGCAGAAAAACCAATAAATCAATATTCGGAGCTGTTAGAATCATATTTAAAAAAATACAATGTAAAATGTTTTGATTATTCAAAATTTAGTAACCCATATATATTGGACATGGTGGGTTTGCAACAGTACACAACTGTATTTTTAAAAAACCGATAGTGTTGTGTAACGTGTGTAAGTTCGTTAAAATAAATTGATCGTATTATTTAAAGGCCGATAGTGTTGTGTAATGTGCTTAAGTTTTTGAACTACGATAAATTTGTAGAAGTTGATTCGTTAAAATCAATAAGATCATTATTGAATTATTGTAACAATTTTTGTTTTTATAATTCTAAAATTGATTATGATATATCGTAATTATTCTAATTATCAAAACAAAAATATTTTCGAAAAATAAAATTATTCTGTAATTAAATTTAAATCCCTAATCTTGATGCTGTAGGAGTTCAAAATTATAGAATATTATTGATATAACCTTTCTTGTGTTAAAATAAGAGTTGTGTCAACTTAAACCGTCAAATTAGCTTACCATAATGTTTATATTTTTCTAAGCTAAGCTAAGCTAGCCTCAAGATAACTGCATATATTAAGCTTAATTTAGGCCAAGTTAAGCTTAATGTAGACCAAAATATTAAACTACACTGCGGGGTATGACATACATTGAATTAACCAAATTAAAAATTTTTAAGAATTTTATTTTTCTTAGTCCGATGTCATGTGAATCATATTATTAGTTATCTCAGTGTAATCTTTTCTTTTATTTCTAAACTTTATATTGAGAAAGTTATTCATTCATGCTTTATGAGCAATTAGATGCGCACTATCTGATATTAATATCATTGAAAAAATTGTCGTAAATCTATTAAAAGAATATACTGTAATAAGATTGCTGATTCGAGTTTATATAAAGTCAATTGTGAAGTTCGATACTACTAATAACACTTTTCTCCATAATTAACATTGTTTTGCTATCTTTAAGATATATGAATATATAATCTTTACTGTTTTAAAAACTTTCTAAATGTAATCAACGAAAGTTATGTAATGAAGTTTATCATTATGAACATAACTACTAAGTCAGTTAAAAGTTATATACTATATTTCAAGACAAAGATATAAGTAATTCTATTGGAATGACTTGGATACGCATCTACTGTACAATAATCTTCTTTTTATTTAAACAAGGATCAAAATTTGAGTCATGTATAAAGAAATATGAGGGAGGTTAGGCAATTTTTTTAATTTTGTATTAAACTTTAAATTAAATATCTCTACAATTATCAAATCAAATTTAATAAAAAAAAATTTTATATAGTTTCTATAAAGTTAGAATAAAATAAAATAAAAATTATTAAATTTGATTGACAATTGTTGAAATATTTTAATTAAATGCTTAAAAAATTTTGCTAGAAACAATCTACTTGTTTTATATTGACCTGCCCTCATATATCCAGATGAACTAAATGAATAATGTATGATGTCAACCATTTTTATTAAATTGGTTGATTAGGCTCCATGTGGCCTAATTCTAATTCTAACACAAAGTTTAGTTCAGACCTTAATTTGCTATAACATAAATGATTTATCACTTCTTTATTAGCTTATATAACTTCTTTTATATTTATTTCTAACTATAATATATATGATATTATTTGCAATACACATGCGTGAATCGGATGGTATTACTATTTTTCAATAAATAGGTACAATTTTTTCTGTATCTTATGTTATATTTATGCCTTGCAATTTCAAGAAATGAAATTTTCATAAAAAAAGAAAATTTTGTCCGTCTTTTTCAGAAGTTACATTTTTAAAATATCGAAATTACAATTATTATATTACTATGCATTTGACAAAGTCTGGATCATCATCGTGATAAAAAAAGCCTCTTTTAAATCAGTTTACCCATATTTACGGATATTTCTTGTTTTATGTTTTTTGCCTTTACAGATTGATTATCTGGAGCGTAGCGAAGGACTTACATTCTATGCTTATTGATCAAATGTCCGAATGATTCATACGTGATATATTCGCTAAACTATGATTGGGTATAACTCTAATACTAGGCTTACTCTGATCAGAATGTCTGGATATTCTTCACATGATATATTCATTAAACTATCATTACGGTATTTTTATTGAATATTTGAAAATTTTAAATACAATTCTTAGTAGCTATTATATATTTAATATAGATTTCAATATATATGTATATATTTAATAATAATCATAATGGGAAAAGAATTTATTAATATTGAATATAAAATATGCTATAATGAAATTGGATTAAAATAAATTTGAGATTAATTTTCATGGTCCAACATGTCTATAATTGATAATTGGTAATCAGGTAATTTTTCAAATAACATGTACACCAGATTCTACTTCTGAGCCTTTTAATATAAGGCTAGCCCCAATCCTTTGAGAGTTGCTATATAATAAGCATATTCTTCTATAATTTTTTTCCATTTATCTATAACTTCTTCTGCCTTGTCTTGATCATATCTAATTCCATGATCATTTTTTATGTCCTCAAATTTTCTGATTGAATCTGTAATTTCTTTAATTTGAATATCCCAAAAATTATCAAAATTATTAATAACATTTACAATGTATTCTAGTTGATTAAGAATATTTTGTGAGAAACTACTGATGCTTGTATCTTTCTCTCTCTTGAGTCAAATTATTTTTAACAATAATTTGTGAGTCTTGAATATCTTGAATATGTTTTTCATGACTATATGCATATGCAGTACCTATAGCTCCACTTACAGCAATGAATACAAAAAGGCTACCACTAATCAAACCACCAATTGCAGCTGCAGTTGCTATCGCTGCTGTTATATTTCCTACAAGCTCATAAGGATCTTTCTTGCCAGCCTGCTCTATCACTGTTGCAATACATTTTTCACTATGTCTTATTTCTTCACGGTCTTTTTGAATTCTTTTTTCATGATCTCGTAATCTGGATGTAATATTAGACAATTTGATTTGAATTTTATTATATTCTGATTTCAAATGTTCAGAGTTGCTTTTATATCTTTTTAATTTAGACAACAATTTCATTGATTTTTCAATAAATATTGTACCTCTCATATTTTCCTTTGAAAGGCTTAAGACAAGTTTTATAATCTTTGAGCAAAACGAGACTATCTTCTCATATATGGGAATACTTTGCTGGGTTAATTTACGAAAAACTTTCCCTTCCTCAATAATATCATTAATACGGTCTTCAAGAAACTCCTCTTCTATTGTATATCGGGTTTGATAAATATTATTTAAAGCTTTTGCTGAAAGGTTTAATTCTTGTGAAAATTGCGTAAAATTTGGTTCTGTCACCTGACTAAATACTGTAGTGGTTTTAACTAGAACTATTGCTACGTCTTTTTTTTTTTTAAACAATTTACTTAACTTCATTATGTATAAATAAGATATTTAATAAAGAATGATAATTTTTCAACCAAAAGTTCAAAATAAAAGCTTGAGGAACTTTTTTATTAGTCCGGAACAAAAGATTCAATTTACCGGTATCAATATATTTGACTGCTTTTGGTGAAAATAAGTTGTGCACGATTCAGACAGAATCTTTGGTATTATACAAATAGTTACCCGATTGATAGGTTTGTTATGAAAATTTAAAATATATCGATATTTTAGGAAGCCTGCATAACCTAAATATTCTATAAAACGTACAAGAATACCAAGTAATAGAAGGCAAGATTTCAGCGTTAAAATTTTGATTTATGCATTTTTACTCTCATTGTTTTCATTATTATTACGTAATATATTACATTAAAATTTCTTAAATCGTCGTTTGCAACAAAACATTGCCAAGCTTGTCTCTTACTTTCCTTATCACCTGTTATTTCGAGACTTAAAGATAATCTTTATTCTTGCATTGGAGTAAGGTCAAAAGGCGAACTTTGGACATAAAAAGTTCAAATATACGAAATTAATAGGCAGTAGTCATTGTTATAGAATTTTATTCATATATATAAAAACATTCAATATATTTTATTGTCAACAAAATAAAATTTATTCGTTCTCTATTCTGTTATTTTATACTAAACTAATAGACTTTTATTCTTTAATCCAAATAATGAGGTTTTACCTACAAAAACAAATCTAAGTCTAGCATATAAATTCATTTTCAACTAAATAAATATATAATCACTATAAAAAAGTATATGTAAATTTTAGTGAGTAAATAGTGACCCTAGATTTCAGCATCAGCCACGACAATTAATACTCTTAGAAATTTTCATCTTTTTTATAAATCAAGATAAAAATAATTTTATTTTCACAAAATATTAAATATTGACTGTTTTTAAATACAATTTTATTTCAATAAATAAAACATTTATTAAATTAAACCACAAAAATTTACAAGTAATCATATAGAAAGAATAAAAATTATTTCAAAAAAAAATATTTAAATTGAAAAAAAATATTTCTATTTAGTTAACCCGTAAAATTAACAAGTAATTATAAGGGATGAATAAATAATTTTAACAAGAGAAAATAATTACTTTTTTTAGAAGTGGGTTATTACAGATCTTGAATTGGATGCATTGGAAATTATGTATAAAAGAACCTTTTAATATAGAAAGGAATCTTGGAAATGGTGTGAGTTATGATAGTTTTAAAAAAATTAAGAAGGAATTTAGTAGGGCAGCAAGAATTCTTTATAAAGTGGACCTCAAAGTTTGTTGTCAAGCACTTACACCACTAGCCAAGATTTATTATAAGCAAGAATATAATGATGATGGAACTAATTTAATTACTAATATAATTACTACACCACTAGATTTATGAGTGTGAATATGATGATAACGGACCTCTTGTAATTACTTCGGAAGCTTTAAGTAAAGCTAAGTTTATCTTAATATCATCAAAGAAATAAAAAAATAAAAATAAAAAATTTATTTATATATTTTTTTTTTATATTGTACGTTATTAACGTTATTATTATACAGTAAAGCAAAATGAATAATGATTTACTTTAATTCCAAAAGATGGTATTAGTGCTAAGTGATAGATTTAATACTTTCTTTTATTATTCAAAGTTTAAATCTTTAAATTATAATCATTCTTATCTGAAATAATTTTGAAGTGGACCTTAAAATTCTAAAAAAATGGATGCAAACAGATACAGAACTCTTTATTACAGTAAAGTATAATATCACATGACTAAATGAACCCACAAGTCCGTAAGATCTTTGGTTTTTAAATATGCTAAATTCTCTAATTGGTTGGTATTGTAATTTTTTGAAGGTTAATACAAAGGAATATTAGCTGTGGGAATATTAGCCATGAGAATATAGGGACCATGTAATAAATTTCATATATTAAACTGTTCTTTATTAAGTTTTTAAAGTGATATACTTGATCCATTTTATTTAACAACAACTTAATATTTTAATTTCACTAAAATTATAAAAGGTTAAATAATTTTTTCAATCTAGTGTCTTTTATTGATCATTCCATAAAGTCAATTTAATATTATTTTATTGCATTATATAAAATTCAACTATAAGATTACATGAATTTTACACTATTAAGTGTGTCCCCAACAGCATATTCAGATATTCAGCTAGTAATTTATTTATTAAGTTGATTTTTATAAAACCTAAAAAATAATTGTTGCATGATATAGTTAGAGTACAAAACAATATTTAGTAGCCTTTGTATAAAAAAATTTAACATGCAATGTGTCTCTCTCAATAGTTTAAAAAAAAACAAAAAAAATTTGATGACCTACAACAGAGGTGAGGTGGATGAAAATTCATAAATTAGAGATCGAATTAAGAAGATCGGCTCTATTTAATTAATTAATTGATTGTGAGAAAGCCCTAAATCTACTATCTGAGAATAAGTCAATTTAAATTACAATCAATTGAGTTTACTCATTAGAGTGATCATTATTTAATTAATTGATTGTGAGAAAGCCTTAAATCTACTATCTGAGAATAAGTCAATTTAAATTACAATTAATTGAGTTTACTCGTTAGAGTAATTCATAATTTAATGTCTAGTTTTTCGTTATCATTTTCGTTAACAATTCTCTAATTAATCAATGTAAAAACTGATATGATAGTCTTATAACTGCCAAAGATGCTATAAGGTAAGAATTAAGTAGTTATTAGAGAAGTAATATTTGTACTAAATTCAATAATTAATTCCATTGGATATCCATTTAGAATTAACATCAAAATGGACAAATATAAACCTAATGGATATATTAAAGTTTTCAAAAAAGATTGCATCTCTAAGCAAACAAAAATATTTTCTTTAAAAACAAGGTTTAATAAATATATTATATTAATTTTTACCTAATTAATATTTTATGACCATTTCCTATGAACTATTGGAATCATCATTGCCCTACTTGTAACAAATCTGGATTTTGCAAAAAGTATATGAAAATATATAATGAATGTAAATTTCCTAGGAATAGAGAACAAAAGGAATGTTTTAGATGTAAAAAGATAAAGAAATCACAGGACGTGTCAAAAAAGAAAAAAAAAAGAAGTTAAAATGTTATTAAATACCTGACTTTATACAGTTCATGTCAACATTTTGACATTTTTATATTCCAAATTATTTTCATTTAATTAGAGAAATATGAAATTATATATATTGCTTTGGGAATTGGCTCTGATACTTTTAAGATTTTTGTTTAAAAGCTCAGGATTTTTCATTTCGTTTTCACGCATCTAATCTCTGAAAATTTTTTTTTTGATAATTAGACAAAATCCAAAATTCTGATTTTGATATGCAATTCATTTTCATATTATTACCAAGTAAAATTTTTATAATTTAATAACTAAAAGAGATGAAAAATGACAGAGGTCACATTAATTAAAAGTGAAATTACAATAAATAATAAAATAAAAAATTCTAAAAATAAATTTCAATTTAACGAATAAATTAATTAACTGATTCTAAGAGTTTTTGCTTAAATAGAATATTTTCAAGTTTTTGTATTCTAAATTTTCCAAAGTTGTAATTTAAATGAAGCTATGATATTAATATTATTCCAATGTAAATCATATTACAAAGTTCTTAATAAAAGGAAAAGCCTATGTCTTAAATCATAATTTTGACAATTACCAAAATTATTAGACAAAATTTATTATTAAAATTTATAAATTTTGCCAGAATTATAGAATATTTAGTAAACCATACAAGGTTTACTCTAAAACAATGGCACAAATAAAATTAAAAATCTAGAGAAAAACCAGCATGTCAACTAATTTTATATTACAACTGTAATAAGATATTAATTGTTAATAAGATAGTAACATTATAAAAACTATAATTTGGACTAGATTTTCTCAATGTTCAAATAAATAAAAGTACAATTCGGTGAAAAAGTTCTAAAAATTATATTTATTAAAAAATTCATTTTTCCATACTTAATAACTAAACACTGCGGAATAAAATTCTTTTTTTTCTTTATCTATATTGTCAATTGTGCATATAAAATCAGGATTACGATGAGACATCTCAGCGTGAAAAAAATTTTGTAATATTATATGTTCTATAGACTCTTTGTTAGTTGGTTCTATTACAGGACTATTAGTTATCTGAACTAGATAAGTACATAAGCATTCTATTGGAAATGCATTGGAACATTCCCAATCTATGATTCCTGTTATTTCATCATTATTGACTAGAATGTTTGATGAGTAAAAGTCCCCATGGGTTAATGCGAAGGTGTCATTTTCATCATTCTGAAAATATTTTGGTACTAATTTGCATAATTGTTCATATTTTGTGATCCAACAAATTTGTTTTTCTTTAGATATAAAAGTACTATAGTAACAAATTTGATTTTGAATGACAGCTAAAATATACTCCTTCATTGTTTTGAAGGGTCCTTGTTCCAAGGTTGTTAAAATTGCTCGTTTACCAATAAAAAAGTTACTTTCAATCACCTGTCCAATTTTAAATTTATCATTTTTATTATCAAAAAAGATACTACCAATTTTTGAAAATGTGAGTTTTTTAAATTCTAATAGAATGTTAATAATTTTTAAAAGAAATAACTTTTTTTTTTCCATGGTAAGATCACTCCAGATGTTACAAAGACGAATGCCAGGTAAATGTTCCATTAAAATATATTCTGCTCCTACTGGATTATTGACAGAACTATTCCAATAATAAACTTTGGGAACAGGGATGTTAGTATATAAACGAATATACTCTATAACAGCTACTTCACTTTCTGTCTTCCATTGTGGATATACTGGGAATGCTACTCTTCCAATATATTCTTATATATACTTTATAAAAACCACCTTCGTTAAATTCTTGTATAAAAGTACATGCTACTTGAAATACACTTGATGCTGACTTTTTTAAGGCATTTAAATTAACATTTAGCACAATAGAATTTTCTAAATTGCTTTCACAGCTAGAAGAATTATTTGACATTTTTCAGGTTTAAGTTATTTACAATTTGTAAATTTTTATATTTAATTATTTTTTAATTTATACAATATAATGTGTTTATTGCCTAGCAAAACTATGCTTAGCATATATATTTTATATTCTAAGTATATTTTTTGTTTTTCACTTTGTATTGTTACATATTCTAAATCAAGAACTCGAATTAACTAATTGAGTTCAAATAATTTACAGGAATGCAATTTAAAAAAGTAATTGAATTTTTAAAAATACGTAATAATTTCTACATTTATATTTGTATGCTTACAAATTAAATCCAAATTCTGCAAAAATTTCAAATTTATTTTACCCAAATTTATATACTTAAACTCTTAACAGTACATGAAATGCTTAATCACATGATCTGATCTCAGCCTGCATAGTAATGATAATGTTCTTACAAACAATTAAACAACATTTAAGTGAATTTATAAATTATGTGCATCTTAATACTAAGAACAAAATAGCAGTCGAAAAAGCTCTTTTTAAAAACAAGACTTTGACTTGTCGAAAAAAATCATTAGTAATACATAGCTCTATTATTGCATAAAGGCTTTGTTTCAACACAAGGTAAAGTGGATAATTTGGTGCATAGAAAAAAGTGAAAGATAAAAGTTGCGTTTTTGATGCAAAATTTATTAAATCAAGAGTAACTTCAAATTTTGTCATATGTGACAAAGTTCGAAGTTACTTTTTGATTTTAATAAGTCTGTTGCATCAAAAACGCAACTTATGTACTTTGTATGGAAATCAGATAATAACACATACTTAGACGATTACAGATCTGTCATTTCTTCCTTTGCATACTTTTGTTGAGATAATGAAAATTTTTACAAGTTGCTATACAGTAGAACCAGGATACAAAATTTTTTTTATAAATAAACCATGAGTCTTACAGTTTATCGAACCACCTTTCTTATCTCAAATAGTTCATGGTCATGAGCCTTACAGCTCACTAAGTACAATCGATTAAAAATAGTTAAATGAATTTTAAAAGTAACTCTGAATAGATCAACAAATGATGATAATACTAATTAGATTTTCTAAATATTTAAATCAAATATGTTAACAAAAATTTGTCTTGGCATTTATGTGTCATTAACTGAAGTAGATACTACTAATGCTTTTTTTTTTAGAATTTATTTTACCAAAAATCTAAAAAAGAGAGGGTAGCATAGGACCCTGAGCTATATATAGATGGGTAACAATTTGCTTTTGCTTATTTTTATTATTTTTTCTGTAGATCTTTTCTGTTTTTAATAATATATTAAGATTTTTTAAAAACCTTAGCTGCTTATAGATTGCTCGGAGTCCTGGTAGCATCAAAGTTATTATTTGAAAGGTCCAAATAAGTTAATTTTAATGAAAAAGATCTAATTTAAATACTTTTAAAATCTTAACAATTCTTTTAATCGATTATGTATAGATCTTTTTTGGAGCCCATTCCCTCCACGATTTTTGTACGATTAACTTTCTTACTAGCCTTCCTTTTTTGAACCTTGCTTTTTGCTTTTGTCTTTTGATGTTTGATTTTTTTTACATTAAGAGGAAGTTGTTCATAATGATCTTTGTTGTAAATGGTAATAATTCTGTCCTTTTTGCAAACGTTAAGAATATTTCGTGGATTACATCTTCGAAGGATAGTTGTAAATTCTTGAATGTTATCCGATTGGTATCTAAATAATAAATTATTGATTAGATCGATGGTAATAGTAATATCATCCAAAAGCTCCTCCATATAGGATACATGCTCATGATTCTTAACCATGATGAATAAGATGTTGATATTGTTGTAAGTCATGTTTGTCCTTAAATTCTTTGCGAAGTTGTATTCAGAATTCAAAAAAGTCTTGCTTGTAATATTCAAAGAATATTGGATGCTGTTGTCTTTACTCAGCATATTAAACTCATCAAAATTACAAACAATTTATTTGATTTTCTCTTTCAATTTTTATTTACTTTTTGCAATCCTATCTACCACAATAAAATTCTAACCTATAACTTTAAGTCTTGCAAAAATTAAATCCAAAGAATTAATAGTTCCATATACATAATTATCCACATAAGGAGTACATATTTGGTCTCAATAAGGATTATGAGAATTATCATATTTTATATGCTTAGGGGGCATGCATTTTTTTTATCTTTTGTTTTATCATATTTTTTTCACTATATTATTAAAAATAGAAAGAATACTTGACCTAGTATCAAAAAAAAAAATGTTGAATGATTGCGGAGAATCCCCAATTTCAGATAATACACCATCATAAACCTGGCTTCATTTTTGACATAATGAGAATTTTTTTCATGTTCATAAAGTTTTTTCTAGGCCATATCATATTTCTGTTTACAGTTAAATTGAAACACTTCATCATCAACTTAGACATATTCGTATTTATTTTAAATCGATGCTTGTTAAATTTTAATGAAAAAAAAATTTAACAATTGATTATTAATTGATACAACGCTACGCATTTTCCATAAAAAAAAAAAGCGCGCACTAAATTCAATTCAAATTTACAAATTAAAAGTAATGAGTCATATAAATTGCAAGAAAGATCAATATACTATAATCAAAAAACATTCTGCATTTTATTACCGGTATTGTTTATTTTAATTAGCTGGATAATATATTGTTCTGACGTAGAGCAAAAAATTTGTTGTAGAAAGATTGGCAAAAAATTTTTTTATTATAATGGTTATAAACTACATTTGATTTTACTACTTCATGTACATCTAATAAAAGTTATTAGTACTTTATGAAATAAGTAACGCATAGGGAAAACCAAACTTCTAATTCACCATATAGACACTTTATTTAAAAAGTCAATTTACAGTATATGGCACAAGGAAGAACACAAATTACTAGGAAAATAACAAGTAATGTTGGAGAAATAACATTCTACAATAAAATTAGTTAATTGTGTGATCATACAGAAGCATTAAATAAATTCTATTAAAAGTCTGCTACGACATTGAGATTCAATTCTGGTTGTTAAACGATCAGTTAAAGCGGGAGACAGACGTTCCTAAAATTCAGTAGAGTAAGACTTGAAAGGCTTTCACCAAGCTCCAGCTAATAAAATGCAGTGTCTTACATGCTTTTGAGCATAACGAAAATATTATCATAATGTTATGATATTTTCAAAATTTTGTAGTTAAGTAAAACATCTATATTTGTAGCTATCATTACGCTGCACAATTTAGTTATTAAATTTTTTTTAAATAATCTGCAATTTCCAAATCTCTGTTTTTACATCGAAAATTTTATTACAATATATTATCGTTATTGTGCAAACTCTTATGATCATAGATTTTATCTCGACTTTAACTGACGAAAAACGATTGTCGAAATGAGACTCACCTAGTATTTGTGGCATGGAATAACAGAACATTTTTTATATTTATATAGCGTTTGAACAACCCATGGACTCAATAATAACTCTTATCATCAAGATGAGAATAAAATATAATTTAAATTCATAAACAATAAATTTTAATATAATTTAACAAAAAATACCACTTCAACTTGGTTATTAAAAGTTGATTAATTTCGTTTATTTTATTTAAATCTGTGGAATCATCTAGTTATAAAATTTTATTTACTGTATAATTCCTATTTGCTAACCAGTTTTACAAGTGTTGGAAATTTGTTGAATTTCATTTCGCAATATTTTAATATTATTCTCATATGCATTCCATTCTTCTACTTTTTCAGGATATCATTCTCGTTTAATGATAGGAAGCTTTGCCATTATTCAAATATGTCAGAAGCATACTGCATTTACCCAGAGAAAGGACATCCCTAAGCTCAGGGTGAATAATTTCAGCTAATTTTATGCCAGATTTAAAATTTCTTAGCATTGCTGACTTCTTTAAATATTTACAAGCTATTTTTAGACAGAATTTGCGTAATAAATAAATGATCTTTGCAACTCACTTCAGCAGAACCTCAGTAATATTCATGTGCTTTTTTGTGTCTTTGGACACAGAATACCATTATCATAGTAATTGATATTTCATGTTTATATTCATTTGCTAACTCAAAAAAGGTTATAAATGCTTCATCGTAATTTTCATTCTTATGATTATTAATTGCCAAGTTGAACATTTCTTTAACCTTATTTCATCATCGAGTTTATTGTCAGAACTTGCAACATTTTCGTCTACAGAGTTTAGGCCAATTGATATTAGTGTAGATGAAAAATTATCATTGTTCAAGCATTCAAAAGCCCTTCATAAATTTGAGACGCCGTCGAACGATTGCATTTGCGAATACAAACCTTGCAGTTCTATTTTCAGAAATTACAGTACCCATAAATCCAAACTTTGAATAAATCTGCATGATCTTCATGAATCCTAAACATATTGCGATTGAGCAACATGCGAGAACATTGTTAGATACATGATACTTTTTAATAATTTTCGATAATGTAGTGATCTATTTGGGAAAAAATTATGATTTTGGTAATGCAGAATAAGATTATATTAAAGTTATGAAAAAGAGCACTTATAATTCGCCATTGTATTGATGTAAAGTTAATATATAAGGATATCAATATGTTTAAATCACCCTTGGTATAATAAAAATCATTTGAAAGGCCAAAGGTAGCTATCTCTTCAAGTCACCTTCACTTCATATAAATTTAGGTAATGAAGTCTATATATCACTACTATATCTAATGTCTGTATCCTAAATCATGACTAAGAATATTAATCAACATAATTTAACTATTGAAATCATAAAGTATATCAGTTAACATCATCATTAATCAAGAAAATCTAAGATGCAATCATTAGTCAAATTGTAAATAGAAATAGTTTTATAATTGAACGATAAATATATTAACTCTTTGTTTTTCTCTTTGTTTTCTTTTTTGCAATAGCACAGTTAAAAAGAATGATAGTCAAAACTATAAAAAATAAAAGAAATTATCTAAAGTTCGTTAAATCTTATATGGAAGCTACTAATGGGGAAGTTAGAGAAATATTTTTCAATGAACCATCGCACTCAGCAACAGTTTTCTTAAGTGATAGCACTAAAAGATACTGAAAATTTGGGTGCACCTGGAGTGGTTCTAATTTCTGATGAAAATTATCGAAGAATATAATCGCTGATCTAGCTATTACCATTGAAGATGTAATTGATGTTAAAATATTTATTGCCACAATTTATATTTTTCCGTTGCTAGCCTATTTTACATTATGCAATATTTCATTTTAAATAAAACTTAGGATTTAAATAGTGATCAACCATCGCAAGTTGATGAGTTGATGTTTGACGCTCAAACAAATGAAGAAGACCAACGGACTGAAGATAGTTATATAAATGATTATTTTAAAATTTCAAAAAGAAAGGTGAACAATAAATTAAGGGATTTCAAAAATTGTCAATTATTAATACACAAATAGTTTAATATCTAATTACGATTTTAATAGGACTACAGGAACAGCATCTTCATTCTCTACAAGACTACCTTAATGCGTTAAATATGATTTTGGATTATAATAAAGTAACAAATTGCCTTGCTGACAATGTGGCGCCACTTGTTGCAGATTGGCCAGGCCAGCTTTTTATTCGCAAAGCACTAACGTATCTACATAACAGAAATAAAAATTTGTTAGTACAACCAGAAATAAAATTATTCATTCCTCTTCTTGGACCGTTGCATGTTTCTCTTAACACAAGAGAGCATACAATGAAAATTTATTATCCATTTTTTGAAAACCTTTTTCATGATGTGTTTGGCAAAAAGAAGAAACTAGCAAAAAAACCTAGACCGTGGAGAACAACTCTTTTATTAGAGTTGGCGTTTTCTGCATGGATCAAAATTAAAGAAGATGTGATAAAAAAATTTACTTATCTGCAAAAAAATATTGAATATCAAGTAATCGTAGATCTTCTTGATAATATTGTACCAGCAGCCCTTGATGTTTACGCATTGCTCTTTTGGTCTGGTGCTTTTGAAGACTATGTAGAAACAATATTTCGTATATGGACCTTTGCACTGCGTTGGAAGAGAAAAAGCCCCACTTGCCTTTCTATCAGATATATTTTATTGGGAAAAGAATGGTCACCCAATAAAAGAAGCTATAGAAAAAAACTTGGTTCAATTTAATGATTATTGGGTAGAAAATATGCACAGTAAAATACGGGCAACAACATCAGCAAATGACAGTGCTAAAAATATATGAAGACAGGCTTGCATCTTGGATTATCATAAATATTCAGCATTCCGTGAAATGTTTTCAACTAAG
The DNA here is from genome assembly GCA_910591965.1 of Dentiscutata erythropus. Lineage (NCBI taxonomy): Eukaryota > Fungi > Glomeromycota > Glomeromycetes > Diversisporales > Gigasporaceae > Dentiscutata > Dentiscutata erythropus. The sequence continues at coordinate 18,488 of CAJVPY010001008.1, forward strand.
AACCGATATCCATACTCTCCACAAGATCTGAAATTTCTAACTAATAAGACGTGTCTCTTCTTTCTTTCTCAATTTCGGGAAATTTATAGAAAAAATGCATTAGAGCAGATTTTTTTTGAATTTTCATAGTTGCGCGAAGACTTATTAGAGCAGGGTTTTTTTTTTGAATTGTATAGTTACGCGAAGACTTATTAGAATGGTTTTTTTTGAATCGTCATAGTTGTACAAAAACATTAAAGTAGTTTTTTTTTTGAATTGTCATGATTGTGCAAAGACTTATTAGAGCTTATTTTTTTTGAATTGTTATAATTGCGCGAATACTTATTATAGTGGACTTTTTTGTATACAGACCTAACCCTACCTGCACTTATCCATACTTTTACCTTAACATTTAAACTAGTCCTGACTCTAAAACTTCAAAAAATCACGTCGGTACATGGCTTTTAATTTACGTTGTTTTGATTTTATAAATCTGACCAATAGAAAATTTTATAATGATCGATAATTTATTTGACCAATATAGTAATTTACGTTGTTTTGATTTTCATCAATCTGACCAATAAAAAAATTTACAATTTATTTGACCAATATGGTAATTCACATTGTACAGTATCTTTTGGGTTGCCGTCAATAGAAATCAGGTAGATTGACATTTTAAAAGTCCATATCTCAACTTTCACAGCTCATATCACGATGAATTTTGAAACTATTTTGATGATTCAATATGCAAAAGAAAGCTTAGAACTTATTCTTTTTTTGAGATATTAAATCATAAAACTAGCTTCAATATTCATCGAGATATGAGCTGTGGAAGTTGAAGTATTAATCTGCCTGATAATTTTTATTACTTGACTTTTAAATTTAGAAATTTAGAATTGAAAATTTCTTATTTATTGTACACGAGTACTGATTTGAAAATTCGTGAAATATCAATTTTTACAAAGGATAAAGTTATTTAAAAAGTTTACTGACAGCAACCAAGATTAAATTATTAATCATAATATTCCCAATGAATGTCGTAATCTGATCCTGTATCTTATTCATTCGAGTTATATTGATATTCGGCAACTCGTTGAATACAATTAATACATTTACAACCTTCCCTACAAAATACTATTAAACGATATATAAATTATTATCAAGACATTCTGAAATATTTATATTGTACTTACAATTTTGTTCTAGAGGCGATTAAAAGATCAACGATAATAGAAGCATCAACATTAACTATAAATAAATCAATTAAAAATTTTAATATTAATTACTTTATAATAATATCGAATACTTTGATTGAAATGTCATTTATTTTAATGATCTTAATATTGCTTGAATGGTCGTAAGTCATCAATTGTAATTTATTTTTAAAATACAAACAGCGAGAATTTAAAATAATTGAATGAACCTTAAATTCTTTACTGTTTGGTGGTTGACCAACTTCAATAATAATATTGTATTTGTCACTGTTTTTAAGGAGGTCACTGTTTTTAAGAAGGTCATCTAAATTACATGAAAGTTGTTCAAGAAAATAGATTGTCATTTTATAAATGTATTCTATTGTTAAACTAAAGGTTATTCGACAAAAAAGTTGGTATTTATATAGTTTTTGGTGGTTACTAATTGATTTTGACGAGTATATTAAATGATAATGACGTTTATTTCCTAGAGAGCAATTCTATGGGAAAAAAGATCGTATTGATACTGAAAATTTATCAAAGGGAATGATCATGCATATAATTTTTTTTAATCAATCTTATTAGTATCAATGTTTGAACAAATTTTTTATTCAGCAAAATCGTCAACTAGTGAACACATAATGATGAGTGTAATACGAATATCTTGAATTTAAACTTGAATTTGATTGCCACGTAAATATCAGGAACCAATTTGGGATTAAAAGAATTAATGTAGTAGCATATTCGAAAAGTAATTTCATCATGGTATCTGCAAATTATTACTAACAATTAAAACGGCACTACCATTTTCTCGCCTTCATAACCAATTCTATTTGCACAAAGATTTAATTAAATTAAAGTTTTTTTGCAAAGAATATTTGCTAGTTTATTCTCATCTCAAAACCAAGTTGATTATTTTGAATTTAAAGAAGTCAACGTTTTGTTTAAAATAAGCGCCTTTGCTAAATTCTTTTCCTCTTCCAGATCTAAACTCATGAAATTAAGAAAACCAAGGTAGAGTTGTTGCAAAATGCATTTGTCAATGCTTTTCCTTCTTTATGGTTAATTTGGTTAGATGAAAGATCTAAAGAAGATAAAGAAGCATTATTGCAAGGATAATATAAACCAATTTTATTTCAATATTTTTAAACTCTTACTTTAATTAAAAGAATAATAGCTCATTAATATTTTATAATTCGATTTATTTATAAACTTTTTACTATACAATATAAAACTAAGCATGGAAATTGTCATTTAATTAGATACTTGTATTTTTGACTCTAGAATAGTCGCCCAAATAACTATTGGGTAACAATGATCTATCGAATCGAAGACACATATAACAATATAAGACAAATTACAAGCGTCTGCCAGACAGTATAATTTCATTCTTACAATTGTGATAAGTATTTTAATTAATGTAATTCTAGCGTCATATCGATAATATTTATTATTCAGAAATATACAAGATCAATATTTTATTTTTAAAAGCGTATCTACTGGTACATATTAGTATATTTTTTTTATCAAATATATAAAATAAAATAGTGTGATGCTATATTAGAATAATTATGTAATAATATATTTCATACATCTTGCTTCAGCAATAAGTAAATAAACCGTATTATAGCTTGATGCTACATTAAATAAATTATGTAATAATATATCTCATATACCTTGCTACAGATATACTAGAACATATCAAGTGAAATTGCATATTCCTGTATTCGTTTCTATAAATTTTTGAACTATAATCGATATACACATGCAGAAACTAGATTGTATATTAAAGAAATATATCTGTAGATGGCTGACGAAATTATTTTTGTACATCAGCAAAAATATATATGCATAAACTTTCGTAAGTTTTTACGGTGCATAAGAAAATCGTAAACCTACGTAAAATTTAGCGTAAAACTACGTAAATCTTACGGTGCGTAAGAAAATCGTAAATTTACGT
>CAJVPY010001009.1:0-21606 GCA_910591965.1 Dentiscutata erythropus
ATGTTTGTCATTGGGATTCGAATAACAACCAAATCTGGTATCAAATGGATTGGAACCATTATATTACTCTTAGATGTGGTCTAGCAATAGATTTTAATGATGTGCTTACCGAGTTGATTTAAAGTAAATCGGCGCTGGTCAATTTTGACAAATTATACAAAAGAAGCCAATCATGTTTTAAAAATTTGTTTTTAAGTTACATTATCTTTTCCCGACGAAGAGAAAGTTATATAATCAAATCAAGTATCAGATGAATAAAACAAGGATAAACTTATTAGGCAATTAAATAGAGACATACACATACGAACACAAAGATATGTAACATAATATTTTTTTCCTTAGCATATACTGTATTCGTATTTGGAAAATTTTTTGAAACAACGGTACTGTGTGTTGTTTCGAATAATAAAAGGACAATTTCAAAACCCGATTATTACTATATTATAAACTCACTAATATTTTAAATAAGGTACGCGTTATCGTTATTTCGGGAGGCGCATGGGCGTTGTTTCGAAATTAACTAGGGAGGTAACGTCCATGCTGCTATGTATTTCGAGAATTTACGGAAATTGAAATTTTTGATCAACAGACATGTAAAAAATGACAGCTTTAATAAATCTTTTCCCACTTCAATAGCGATAGAAATTTAATGGTTAAATTTTGCATTAAGATTTATCATGATAAAAACTACATCAACTTAAAAAATTTATCATAAACCCCATAAACCTAATACAGTATTTAATTATTAATCTATTTTAATGAAACCAGTATGGCAAAAAATTAATTGAATTTTATAAAAAAAAAATTAGTTACATTACATTTATTATCTATCACCAATTAATTTAAAATCGATTCTCTTTAGAAAATAAAAAAAAAATAAAAAAATAAAATTTCAAAATTGGTAAAAGGTCTATTGATAAAGATAAAACTACATAGAATTGTTATGAAATGTATAAATAAACAACTGTAGTAGTGAAATTAATAAAGTTGTGATTATAAAAATAAAATAGAAATTGATATAATTGTTCTTTTATGTAAATAAGAGTAAATCCAAAATTGCCAATCCAAAATTGTAATAAATAAAGTAAAAGGAATCATAAAACTTTTTTTATGACCAAATTGTTGCGTGCGAGCCTTTTAGCCCAAGTTGTAAAGGACCACCACCTGTAAACAGCATTGTACCTGATTCATCATATGAAAGTGTATAAATAGCATTCTATAATGTGAATCCAAAAAATGAGTCATATATTAATAAGTAATTGTAGTAGAAATAATAAATTACTTTAATCTTGAAAAAAAAAAAAAATTCATATCAATACATACCAACCAACCTGAACCTGTTTCTTTATAATTACATGTTACTGACGATTCATCATTTGATGTATTGAATGTAAGATAGCTTTGCGCACGCATATCATAAAAGGAAAGCCTTCCGTAGCCACCTCCAGTTGTAATTATATGATCATCAAAATTTAAGGAACGAACACCTAAATTGAGGATTAATATATTTGCTGTTAAGAAAATCATGAACAATAACTAATAATAATAGATAACAAATAATAACAAATAATTATAATATAATTACCCCAACCCTCATCTACAGAATCAATTTCATGAACTATAGACGATGTCCGTGGGTCCACAATTGATATATGCGCCTGAGATCCAACAGCATACAGATTCACTTTGGAATTCATTGATAAGCATACATTTTCATTTGTATGTATTAAAGGTATTTTTGTCACAGGATTAAGATATGATGCGTCCCATAGCCTAACATACCCAATAGTAGAAAGGGTCATTATTTGCTAAAAAATAAATAAATAGGAATAAATTAGGATTGAGTCATAATAAGTTTAAATTATTTGAAGAAAAAAGTAATTCATACATCAGTCTTTGAGTTGAATTGTAAATCTCGAACTTTGCCACCATGTTCTGATCTAGTGAGCAGAGGTTGATGAACATTGACAAATTTGTTTGGGAATAAAGACATCTCTTCGGTTATTTTTGATTCAATAGACCAAAGACGAACTGTACCATCACGTGAGCCTATAATAAATCAAATAAAATAAGAAACTTTAAACTATATATTCTATATATTGCAATATTAACATGTTGTCATCAAATAAACATAAAAGTAGAAGAAATACCTGATACAACATGACTATCATCTAACCAAGCGACAGAAAAGACCAAATCATTATGACCCTAAAATAAAAATCAAACTAAAAATAAGAAGTCTTCAATGATAATGAATAAATACGTAACAAATATTTAAGAAGTAATTTTTTTTTACCGAGAATACGATTACAGGTTCAAAGGAAGGTAATTCATATATCATAACTTGAATTGGATTCCCAGCACCTATAGCCAATAGAGTTCTTGAAGGATTCACGGCGATACTTCGAATTCCCGAACAATTATTATTACTACTACTACTATTATTATTATTATTATTATTATTATTATTACTAATACTATTATTATTCGGTAGTTGGTTATTTATACATCCAGTGACCAATGGAATTTCAAACTTTTTATTTGTCTCAACATTTAGGATTAAAAGCTTATGAAATACAGTATTAAACAAATAATGCAATTAGAAATTAGAAATTAAAAATTGATAATTTTTTTAAAAAAGAAGATATTTTAATTTTACGTCATGCATGACATACCTTATTGCATTTTGTTCCTACGACAATTTCATTATGTGATATCCAGTGAGAACAGAAAATCTTGTCATGACTTCCTAAATCAATTTGAGCTTCTTGAAATAAATGAGGCATACGACGGGATACAATACTAAACCAATTTGGAGGCAGGCTATTATTATTTAAATCATAAAAATAATCAATTTTTTTTTTAAGTATATCAAAATTGATTTACGTATATATATATATAGTTGTTAAAAGATAAATTCTTAAAAGTAGATCAACCTTGCCGTATTTAATCCTAATTCTCTATTATACAAATATTTATGAATCTCGTCCTGTGATTCATCGGGAAAACTACAATCGAAAGAATAATAAAACAAAAAATTTTTCTTTAATATACAATTATATATAATATATAATATATATATATATTCATATATATATATTCATATACATTATATATTTACCTCCATGGTTTTGCATCTTGGTGTTTAGAAAAGAATGAAAATTTAAGAATAGCCATTTTACTGTTTCGAACGTTCCTCAATAAAGCACCTATGGAGACCTCCACAACTGAAAAATTTTTATATAAAACTAAAATGCTAACTTTATATACGTTACTAATATATATATATTATATATATTTATATATATATATTAGATTGGATCTAAAATATCTTAATTGCGATAATGTTTTTTGATGGTTTTGAATCCTTGGAAGGTAAATGTTATACAAAAGCAATCGATGTTTCAAGGATCACGATCGGGAATAAAAATGATTATAAAAGAAGTTGAAATGTCGGATAATAATGGTCGAGTAACTCAGGATGGAAATGGTATAAATTAGATCCAAAGAAAAAAAAGAATGTGATTATTAAATAGACGGGTTAAAAATAACCCTTACATGGAGCCGTGAAACGGATATTAATAAGGGAAAATAAAAGAAAAAAGAATGAAAGAGAAAGCAAATAAGAATTACTACCATAAAATGCAAACAAATTAAAAAAACTGCAGGACAACATAATAGTTGTAACACGATTTACTACAATTTACCTGTCGAATCAATGAATCGAACAAAAAAATTGATAACCAATAAACAACACATCCATGAATTTTTTTAAAATGATCTGCTTATAATACGTTCAAATAACTGACTAAAGAGTAAACGGCCCAAATTTCATGCATTGCTCTTACCAAATTTATGTTATTCTGTGTAAGATAAGCATTCTATTATGCATGAGATATGCATAATATATGCATGTGCTATGCATGTGTTATGCATATTACAGTATTACAGTATTATGTGTGAAATAATATCGATGCGCATAGAATGTCCATATTCATCATGTGAAAAACCAAATACGGTTTTCTAGCATCTAAATATGAAAAAAAAATTCTTCCGCCAATAGTTCCGCACTAACTCCACACGTATGTACATACGAATATTTTATAAGGTCTTGTTACTAATCAGGTTTTTTATTTACTCGTTTTCTAGAACAAAAGAACGTTAAATTTAAATCTACAAAAACTAATCAAGTTAAATGCGCATGCATACTAATGTTTGCAAACTATACAATATCAAAAATTCTCGCTACGTAGAATGATAACGCCTAACAATATACAGTAATATTATGAGCGAGATTATTTCTTCAGAAAGCGAAACATTTTGGTTTAGCCCGCGTACGTACGTACTGTACGTACGCAATTTCATTTTTGCAAATAAAAAAGGTTTCGATATAAAAAAAGTAATTTTTACATATATATTACGTATTATTGACTTTATTACGTAATATAATCAATCAGTTTTTTATGGACAAAAGGCGATTATGAGACTACATAGTTCCATTGCCGCTTTTGCTTATGTAGAAAATTTTCAAGGTTTCTGTTTTCTAAAAAAAAGGTAATAAATAAGTAAATTTCAAGTTACTATTACGTATAAACTAAGCAGTGCAATTCTGTTTGGACAGGTTAATCCTTGCTACAATTAGGATTAAAGTTATGGCTATATTAGTTATGTACCGTTGCTGTACTATACACTACGTATTCAAGGTCTTATTAAAAAACACCATTTTTAAAAATCGAGTAGTACCCAGTACTATTCATAAAGCAAATAATTTCATCGGTGGATAAGGGATGTTTTTGTTATAACGCGAAAGGCGAAACCGTAGGCAAATTTCGAGTAACAAGCATTTCCTGAAAAAAAAAGGTATTAATACACTGGTATCGCGTTTGTGTCACTTTACATCGACAAAGTTCAGAGTACGAATTTACCGGTCAAACAAAATCCAAACTTTAAAACCAAAATCCCCCAAATATTCTTGATGGATTGTCCGTATCATTCCTCATATGGGTAAAAAAAAAAAAAAAAAAACAGAGCTACGTAACTCAAGACATTATTTACATTTTAATATTACATTTTAAAAACTATACAAACAATGAAAAGTTTCATTGATAATTAGATTCTGGCGGTGCAGGAATATAAATACATATATTTTGAGTAATGGTCCCGGTCGATCATTATTTTTCGGTTATGACTAAGCCAGAAATTTATTTTATTTTGGTTTGACCTTTTGCTCATATTTAATGTTTCATTAATTCACTTTCTGCATATGGAAATTATTAGAGCTGGCGTGGTTGATCTTAAAATCAATTATCTTATTTTTTTTTTACAGTTGTTTTCATAATTCCTGGAATAAGTTAGTGATTCGGCATGATCGGTATATCAAAGATAAATATCAAAGATAAATATCAAAGATAATATTTTTATACTTTATTACATCTTACTTGTTCTATAGAAACTTGAGAACCTAACTTATAGAAGATCTAAAATATTTGCCAATTTTTCCAACTGATAAGCCATCTAAATATTTGCCAGTGAAGATGCTTTGAAAGTATTATATTTCTGTATTTAACCAGAGATATTCGTATGTACGTAAGTCTTAGATTTTAAATTACATATGAGGGTGAATCAATAGAAACGCACTTTATTTTAATTTTCAAACGAATATAATTTAGCAAAATTTAATCACATTTAGTAAAAAAATTTTTACAAGTTTTTAGAATTAATTTAAAAAAACAATTATTGTGTTTTGGTTGAGTTATTCTTGTTTAAAATTTTAAAAAATTTTACATAGGAAAAATATGGTGCATTTCTACTGACTCACCCATATATATATCAATTTTATTGTATTATGCCGAAATTACTAACTTAACTGGATCGGCCAAAAAATCATTCGGCAAATTTTTTGGTAAAAAAAAATCGAGAGGAATGATTTGCGTCAGTATCGCGTAAATTAATTTTTAATTTTTTGCCTTTATTTTTTTTTTTTACACAAATCTTGAAATTTGATTGGTTAATCATATTACAAGTAACATAACCAGAAAGACAAGTAGCAACACTCTTTTAATAAATACTTGATCAGAATTTTTTTTATTTAAATCTTATAAATTGTAAAATTCAAATAAAACAACCTTATTAAATACAGTAGCTATAAGATATCTTTAAATATTATTACAACTTTTATTTTAATATACAGTATATTTAAAACAATTATTATATAATGTTTTACATCTATTTTATTATTGTGTTTTTGGATTTTAATATTTAACATAAAATTTTTATATTAGGGGCAGTGTTTAGAGTTAGAGTTACAGTTTGAGAAGAGTTTAATTAGAATACAGTCAGACCACCCTAAATGCAACCCCTCTAAGTGCACGTCCTATAAAAAGCCTCCCTAAATGCACGTCTTCTCTTGGACCCAACTAATATTACGCCTATAGATTTTTACCTCCCTAAATGCAATACCTCTCTAAGTGCATCACAGGTTGAATCAATGAATATCGAGTGCATACCGGGAGAAAAGTTTCCCGATATGTATCCGTTAGTCTGCCATAGATCCGCCAAATCCCTGCTGAATATCAGCAGCACATTGGTAAGATATGGGTATCCCAATATTATGCAGTTATGTCTATATCGATGTGCTTCCAAAAGTGCTGTTGATATTCAGCAGGTATTTAGCGGGTACATATCGGGAAACTTTTCTCCTGGTATGTACCCGATATTCATTGATTCAACCGTGCACGTTTGGCTAAATTTTTACCTATGGTCACGTCGCATTGCATTTAGAGAGGTCTTACTGTACCTCGCGCTAGGGTGTCTGACACACCAATAAAATTTGGCATGCCATAAAATATCATATATATAGTTTGAATATTATAAATATAATTTTTATGCTGTCCCCAGTGGCATGCCAAATTTGTTTTCGGCATGCCTTTGCCACTATGTCAGACACCCTACCTCGCGCTGAATAATAGCTAGTTTTTGAGTTTAAATTTAGTGCTTCGATCCTAAATCCGACAATCTGGATTGATTCTTCAATCCAGATAAATTCAGATATCAGATAAATTTAGATATCAGATCAGAGGAAACTAGCTTTATATATAACCTAATGCATTAGGATCGAAGCATTAATACAGTATAGATAGGTATACTGTAAAACACCATAGGTGCGCTTTTAGTAAAGGTCATTTTTTTATATATTGCAAAATACAGTCAACTCTATCTATTCCGAATGATCCGTCCTTATATATAAAAGGTTCAGTTCTCAAAGAGGTATTATTACTAATCCGAACTTTATAATAAAATCTACAAATGTTCTAGAGTTTTACGTTCGGTTCTCACAAAATTTATTAGAGAAAGAGACGACTGTAGTTTGTAATAATAAAAAATAATGAATATTTAAAATATAACTCAGGCTTTTTTGGTTAAATTTATACCACTAAAATACTTGAGTTTTTATTTTCTAAAATATATATATATATATATATATAATCATTTGATAATTAAAATTTGATTTAGCAATAATAAAAATAATACTATGGGATTAAACTCAAGAAATTGCTTGTCGTTATCCAAGTACTATAATTTTTTTTTTTGCAATTATAAAATCATATGAAATATTCACAAAGCCAACTTCAAGGATATTATTATATTATGTAACATCTAAATAAAAATAAAAAAAAAAATCATTAAACTGTCTTATATGTCCAATGGTCCAATAAATTAGCTCTATTAATTCAACAAAAAAAAAAAAAGGTATTTATAATATATAATTTGCGTAATTGTATAAATGAAATATTTATAAAAATGATGAAATGACACAAATGAAATAAATAAATAAATACAAAACAGATAAACACTATCTATATAAAATTTTCCAAAATGAAAAAAAAAAAAAAAAATCGACAAAGCTAACTTATTATATATTAATTGTTCATAACTCCAATATCATTATTAGCAGAGATAATTGTATCTTTATTACTTATACTATCACCATTTAAAGATGCACAATCATTATCAATTAGCTTTTCACCAATTTTACCATCTTTAAGTTTATTATTATCGTTTTTTCTATCTTCAGATATTAATTTTGTATATTGATTAAGTGTATGCGATTTTTTTTTAAAAAATTCACCTGCATCAGCTTCGACCTTTTTAGGTTCCGGGCGCACTGTTTTCTTAAGTTTTGGCCATTCTGATGGGAAAGGGATTGGTGGTGGACGTGCTGATGGTAACAGAGGTGCTGGTGTTCGTAATGATGACGACGACGAAGATGACCTTAAACTTGATGGCCTTGATGAATTTGAAGGAACGTATGAGGATGTTGAGGATGTAGGAGATAATGTAGGACTCCGAGGTATTGTTAGCAATGTTTGTGATGAAGGAAGGATAAGTGACGGAGTTGGTGTTCTTGCTTTGGAATGAATACTTGTGGATGATTGAGAATAAGATGTATGTGCTGATAATGTTGTTGATGACGTCGCAAATGCGGGTGACAATAAGGAAGGAGGTGGTAATGTAGATGGAGAAATTGGCGGTGAATCTCGTGGTGTAAGTGAAGCTTGATCTTGTGAAGATGGTGGCGATGATGGAGTTCGTATGAATAATTGTTTGTTTTTATTCGATTCTTCGAATATTGTTCTTTTGTCCGAGTTTTGTTGAAATGCTGCTTGCCTTAATTCTTCGAATAATGAAAGCTTTGATAATAATGGCGTCGTTGGTCTTGATTCTAGCTGTAATGGAGAATATTGTGGTGTGGTAGGTGTTGATGGTAAAGGTGTTGCCGGTGAAATATAAGTTGATGTGGACATAGGTGGTATTAAGAATGGATTAATCGGTTCAAATTCAAGTTCTGATCGATGGCTGAGATTAGATGTTGATTGTTCTGGCATTACATATACTGTTTCTGGTGGAAATACAGATACAGACTCTTCAGTTGAATCAGTAAGAGCTGGGAAATATGGTGTTGTAGGTGTAGGAGGAATCGATCGAGCAACATGTTGAGGTGAAGAATACGATGTAGTTGGGTCTGATACTAAAGGCACATTTTGTTGCGAAGAATTTTTAAGAGTGGAATCTTTTAATGTTAATTTTGACGATGGAGACATATTTGGTTTAGGTGTTGAAGAAGAAGACGCTAACGAAGATAATGGTGTTTCAATAGTAGAAGAGGTTGTCTCTGAAACATTATTAGAGTTTGATAATGTATTTGATGAATCATTTGACGAATCATTTGATGGACCATTTGATAATAATTTTTCTGAATCGGTAGAGGTAGGATGTTTAGAATGCTTGGTGTTCTCGTTACCATTAACGTCAACAATAGCATCTATCATAGCGTCCATAGCATCAAGTACTGCATCATCTGAATTAGTGACATTAACATCATCTGTTACATTGTCTTCGGTAGCTCTATCAAAATTATCTGAAGCAGCATTTTTCACATCAATTTCTGTCATGTCTACATTGGTTTCAATAGTCTCTCCTGTGATATTTTTCTCTGTGGTATCTCCCGCTTCTTCAAAAGGTTCACATTTATTTGAATTATTGTCAGACTTGGTAGTTTCCTTATTAATCGAAGGAACGTCAGTTGCTTCAAAAGTATCATGATCAGTGGTACCATCAACATTTGTAGCTTCTTCGCTATTAAAAAGATTATTCTCAGTGTCAATAGTATTTGTATCATTATTCAGTAAGGAATCTAATTGGTTGATTTCTTTTTCTAATTCATGAATTTCTTTGGCTAATTTGTCATCATCAATATCACCGATTGATTCAATTTCATTCTCATGATCAGTTTGAGATTCAATTTCATCATCTTCAGATGGATCTTTTGACGTATCTTCATACTCAGATGCATTAACTTCTAGACCTCGTTCATCATTAGTAAATTCAATATTATTATCAGCATCAATTGATTTTATTATCATAGCATCGATATCTTTAGAATTATCGATATCTTCAGAATAATTAACATCATGATTCATTTCTGAATTAATGTCTCTATGATCTTGAATGGATCCGATAAAGGAAGGCGTAATCAATGTAATAGGCTCAGTTGTAACTATAGGTTGTATAGTGGGTGGTGAAATATTGATGCTTATTTTTTCATCCTCTTTACCTTTGAAGTTTGTATCCTTATTCAAAATTTTATTATTATCTTTGTTAGTTACGTTAATTTGTTGGATGAAAGTTGTTAATAATTCAGGCTCACTATTATTTTGTTGACTACGTTTACCTAATCTAAGAGATTTCCAAGTTTTCTTTTTTGATTGTTGTGTCTGTTTATTTTGCTGATTATCAACAATCGATGATGTTATTATTGTTCGATTTTTTGAAGCTGATGGTAATGATGATAAATATGATACTAGAATAGGAGGAATAGGTTTTTGGGCTGCTATCTTCTGAGATTTGGAAGTTATCTTACTATTTTGTTTCTTCTGCTTATTACTAAAACTTTTACTTTTTACAACATCATTATTAATATCGGACATTGGTATATTAACTCCTAGAAGACGGATATTATTCCATGCGCGATCAGGTGCATGGTACATGGTATCTCGAAGAATTTCAATTTGAGATGCAGTATCAGATCCCTTTGCCTTTATCAAACTTAAACTTTCACTTTCTCTTCTTCCAGTATTGGAACGAATTGAAGTAGAACGATTTGAGAGTACAGATTTTCTAGAGATATTTTGTGCTAATGATCTTCCACCAAAATTATAAGATTTCATTGTTCTCTGACGATCCCATTCAATAGCTGTCATTACCCAAGATGCTGAATTCCATTGTTGCCTCAAAGTGCTAATTTCATCACGAACGATATCAAGACACTGTTTGACTTTTTTTGTTTCTTCAGGAACTTTGGGAAGTTCATCCGGTTCAAAAAAGAAATCATCAATATTTTGTTCATTTACATCTGAAAAATTTTCCATGGCCTGCAAGTGCCTAAGCAACTCATGAGCAAAGTAAGCACGACTAGCTTGTAATATTTGCATTGATCGACGAGAACAAGCATATAAAGAAGTGTTGAAAGTTGCATGTTGTAATGCATCATATAATGAAAATGGATATAACGTACATAATCGCGATTGAAATGATGTACTAATTTGATGTATTTGACGCATAGGTTTAACGATTAATATTATACGAATAAAAGGTCTAATAGAACTAGTATTACTTAAAGAAGTTGATAATGACATAGCCTCTTCACCAACAGAAGTTGCGGCACCGGTCGAGGTAGATGTTTTAACATTTGATCCCGCTTCTTCATCTTCAGATTCTGGATTACTTTTATCAAATGTTATCATTCCTTTGTCTTTCTCCATGAATTCATTATGACTATCATCTGCTCTTTCACTATTGTCATCAATACTAGCGCTAATACTATCATCATCATCATCATCATCGTCATTATTAATATTGTTATTGTCATTATTATTATTATTATTAACATTATTATTAACATTATTATTATTCTCATTATTTTCAATTTTCTCGTGAGAATCTTCGTGACCTCGCTGATTTCGAAGTGAACTAAACGATAGATTCGACTTCATCTCTTCTTGGTAAGAAATCATTGATTCAAATGTTTTATGAGATCCACCTGATGTTCCTCGTGATGGATGCGATTTAATAGAATGTTTTCTGTCATGTGATAAAATTTCGGATTGCTGTTTACTGCTACGCCTATTAAAAATCATACATTTAGTTCCAGGCTTTACATTATTGTCCAAGTACAAATCATTATGAAGCGAAGTTCCACAATTATCAATAACATTTTCTTCAAGTTCATTTGTCATGGTATATAATTGATTTGTTCGTAAATCCAAATAAACGTCCACAGTTTGCTCACAATATATATCATTTACTTCCCATGTAAGACCAGTTTCATATTGTAACTTATGATAAGAATTTATAAAGGAAGCTTGAAATTGACCTAAACTAGTTCTGTTATCATCATCACCTTTAGTTGCCATGACTAAATCCATAAAACAATCTTGACTAAGACAAGTCAAAGATTTAATCCAACTAGTTTCTTCAGCAGTAATCATTGCTTCATCACGAATTTTCCCTAAAGGAATAAATTGTTTTCGCTCTTTTGGTACCAAAATTTTGATACCTTGTAATGTGCTTTCGGTGTATAAAACACCTAAATAAAGACCAGGAGATAATTTAGTTTGCCTAGAACACCATTTTTCAATATAATTTAACCAAATTGAATGAAAATCTTTTTGATAAATGTTATTTATTTCATCAAAATTCTTCCATTTTAGAGCGCCAGTTTTGATAAGATCAGGTGCGATTTCATCTTTGATACAATTTGGAATATATTGAAGAGCGACAATGAATTTTGACTTCGATGAATTCATGGCCACAACATGTTCATATATAGTACCTAATGATTCAAGAGATAATTCGCTTTTTAATTTCAGAGCAGCATAACCAAACGAACGTGACCATAAGGTTTCATCATTTATATATTGATTAAATGGTATGGTACTTGGATTTTCAGAAAAATCAACCGAACTCGAATTTGAATGTAAAGAATGAAATGAATCCGAATCACTTGATGAATCATTATAAGTCTCCTTAGAAGTAGACCAATCTAACGAAGTTCTTATCACATGAGCAAATTCTTCGCTATCATCCTCAAAATTAGAGAAAATTTTGTCATCACGGATAACTTCAATAGTGGGAAACATTTTACTACTACCAGAAGTTATTAATAATTTATTATCACAAGTGAACAATATTGTGGTCAAATAAATGGTTTCTGCTTGAAAGCGTGTTTTCAAAGATGTTTTAACGCTTTTAGTACCACCAAAGACTCCCTTTCGTTTTGTTTGTGCTGCTAAATTCGGACTTAATGTTGTTGGTAAATGGCGCTAAATTTATTATTAATCATTTATCAACAGTTAATTAATAGATTTAACATGAATAATAATAAAATAACCAGTAAAAGATAAACCTTTTTGGGATTTTCTTCATTATATACAAGTTCAAGGTACCCAGGTGTCTTTTTCCGAACTAACAAAGTATCCTAAAGTAAAATAATAATAATAATAATAATAATAGAAAAATAATAGAAAGTAATAGCATAATTAACAAACACATTATTTGAACGAATAAGAAATTGACCAAAAAAAGTACAGATATGAGAGATACCTCTTCAGGATGAGAGGATAGTAAATGTGTATCACATAGCCATGTCTTGAAAAGTTCGCTATATAAAGCATAATTCCAAGAGTCATATATTCCTAAAGTTTTACATGCCTAAAAAACAATACAATTATTAATATTAATCACATGATAAAATACGTCATTGGCGATTAAAAAAATATAAATGAAACCCACCCTTTCAAGCACAGCTTGAGCAGAAGTTCCCTGGGAATAGCCAACATCTACCGGTTTATCATGACCTTCTAGACGTACTTGTATTATACAATAACTATAAACGGGACGAACACATAAGTATATTGAATATATATGAATGCCACTCAAGATGTAAAAAGAAAGCACACCATTCCATTGTAATTTTTTTTTATATATTTTAAACACCTATAACGGCCTTCAAAGCAGAAAATACGAAAGCCTATGTTGAAATAAGTCTAAGAAAGTAGTAAGCATTCCAGCCCGAGATGGGTAAATATTAATAAAAAAGAAAGTTATAGAAATTGTTAAAAGAGTGTCTTTAGTTAAATGGTACGTGTAATATTAAAAGATAGAAATATGAAGAAATGAAATTCCAAAAAGGAGCCAAAGTTCAAAAAGCGAGGTAAGGAAAGATATTTACCAACAACGGCGTAATATTTAGTGAAAACCGTGTATATATTACAACTTTGACGGAAAATTTTTTTCAAAAAGAGTTTAATGTGGTCTGAAACATAACCAATCCCTTTATTCAAAATTTATTTATCTTAAATCGTTGTAAATGTAAACAAATAAGATTTACTCTTTAATAACTACATTTAAAACCTGTGATAAAAAACACCATGTCGCAGAAAATACTTTAATTTATTAACCATTGTAAAGTTTATAAAGAAATATGCAAGATATTCAGCTTACATATAGCAGATAGGCCCTGAGTTTCCTGAGTTGATGCATACGTGTTAAAGCGGCTATCGAATTCAGGATATTCTTTTCTATATTTTGTTATGTCTTTCGCATTGTTAACTGTTAATAGTAATTGTGTTATATGTCACGTGAGATAGGCTATAAAAACCTCATGGATTTGATTGGCCAATTAAAGGTTACGTCACCAAACATATCACACGGTAATAAAAATTTATGTAACAATATGAACAGCATGCAACGAAGTGTAACATGGGTAATTTAACGTTTAACAGTTTAAATAATTTTAATTGTTTCATGTCAGCATGTCAGTTATTAATACTTTGTGAAAGTTTCACAATGTCGGGTTTGACTGAAAATAAAGTGCGTATTACATCCTATAAAAATTTTGCTACCCGGAAAGAAGCGAGACTTAATTTACGTAAAGTGACGTGAAATTATTTAATTATACAAAAAAAAGCAACTTTGAATGAATGTTAGTCGGTTTCCAAGTGATGAGTCGTTATTTCTTAATCTTCCTAAGATTAAAATAAGATTAAAATGGTTTAAAATGGTTACAATATAATTATATATATATATATATATAGTAATTATAAATATAATTAAAAATAGATCATTTTTTGTTTAACGTTAACGTATGTAACTGGTAAGTGCAAAAACAGATCCACAAAAATACAAAAAAAAAAGGTAAAAAAATAATAAATAAATAAATTTATAAAATTTTAGATTAGATAAGCTTGATGATGTTTTACGAAAATCATTCGTGTTTTGGAAAGAATGTACAACAACTGATAAATATTATAGGATAGAATATACAACATTATTATCATTTGGAAACTGTTTATGCGTACATACGTACGTACGTGCGAAAAGCACTGACCAAAATGGTTTGTAACATATATGTGATGTGCTTCTATATATCCTTCTTTTAAATTAACAACTTCTAACACTGCTGCTTCTAAAGTTGCTCAAAATGCTACATGATTGCACCCTGACATGAAATGATTACGGGACTATAGTAGCATGAACCAACCAATTCTCAAAACACTGCAATCTTAATTGGCTTTAAATTAAACATCATTATATAATGTTTATTATCGTTATCTTAAAAACGTCATAATTCTCTGGTTGAAGACTAATTATTTGATTCTGCCCAGCCAGTTTTTTATTCGCAATATTAACTAATAAGTTAATTGCAATGATTTGTGCAGCGGCTTTTTAATGATGAAAACATATTTTTAGCTCATCTTTGCCTTGAAAATCAAGTATGGAACATATGGCTTACTATATTCTGTAACTCGATTTTATATTTTCTCAAATATAGATAGATAGTATCGCGGTGGTTCATTATAAGGTATAAACCACTTAGCATTTCACTTGTTCAGCTTACTTGGATCGTTGGGGTGTACGATATTTCTAACAATCATGATTTTTTGCAGATTATCATTCTTGTAATGAAAATATATAAATAGAAACTTATGAAATACTAAATAAGTATATACAATCGAAATATTTTTTGAATTTCTTTTGGTAATAATCTCTTTAAAGTAATGGAGCCCTTTAATTAGATTTTTGTAATTGGTTTTGCTTTATTTCATATATATAAAAAAAATATTACTAAGCGAAATTCAGTAAATATAAATTTTGATTGGATTTATTTTAGTAACTCATAAGTTCTATTCGTTTAAAAAGTTGTTTTTACTGATCTGCAAATCATTTTTTATTTAAATTTACTATGATCGTAAATCATGGAATACCCACATCCTATTGGATCGGCGTGTCGTATGACCCTAAAACATGACCACACCTGACATAAGTACTGATATGCACGGCTTATCTGCAATTCATCATATTTTTTAATTCTAAAAATCCATATGGTTGGTTATCGATGTTCGAATTTTATTGGCTACTCATAATATACGTCCTATCAGCTATAGCTATAACTATTGATTGCTGTTATTGTAATCAATCATATGATTAAATTTATCAGAAGTAATACGTATCAATTTTATTATAACAATTTATTACTCGCCATTTGTAATACAAATCTACAAGCTGAACCGAAATTTTATCCAATTTTTTCATTATTCCAGAGTCACCACTCTTGGTGGACATTTCTTAATATTTTCTTGTTCTAATAATAATACCTTCTCAGTTTGAGATAAAGATCGCTTAGCACCAAATACTAATGCTTGCTCTTCTGCAACACGCTCTGCTACTTCTTGCCTCGCGCGAATTGCATAAAATTCATTGCATGCTTCAGCATATGCTTCACTTTTTGACATTCCATTTGACATAAGATAAAGTTGATATTTTATCACGCTAATTACATAACAAAAATTAAAATAAAAATAAAGATTATTTAACATTATTGCAGAAAAAAAAATAATTAATTATTCAATTAATAAACTTTATTTTGACTGTTATTACCTTTCCCCATTAATTTGGGTAGGGTTTTTTGTATTCAATAAGGTGCTCCAATCTTCTCTAACAGGTATTTCCTTTTCTATTAAACTTTGAGGTCGCAACAATTCATATGGATGATCTCTGTAGAATCGTCGTCGCAAGGAATCTTCTTCATAGACAATCTTTTGTGGTCGTGCAACTTTTGTTCGTAAATGTTTAAAAGCGAAGGATTTTACTCTATTTCGGCCTTCACACCGACTTTGCGGTAAAGTAGGTTCCTGAAATTGGAGTGGAGAACGAAGAACACTTGAACCGGGCGGAACAGCTTTCATAACTGGATACCAAATCGGTGGAGCTTTGTAAATTCCACCCGCCAGAAGCCGTGATACATGATTATGAAGTTTCGTGGGTGATCCACGATACATTTGTTAAAAAAATTAAGAAAAATATTATTCGATTATCTTAAGAATTTTTTGCAAATCAGATCTAATTGACGAACCTCTTACACTGCGTCTATTCAACATCTACGCTGAGTCAGGTGACTAGCAATTAACATTAACGTAATTATGCAATAACGATAATATAAATTTATCATGATTATTTTCTTCCTTACGACCAAATAGAGACGGTCGAATTTATTATTCTATTAATTTTATTTCAACCTCAAACATGAGTTCTACTCCCGTATCCATGGAAGATCAGCAAAAACTTTTAGAGGAAGCATTGAATGTAGTTAAAGTTCAGGCATTTCAAATGAAAAAATGCCTGGTAAGTCAGTAATTATATTTCTGTTTACTTAGATTTACAGGTAATTCACGGCTCTTTTACTTATTTTCTGGTTATAGGCCAACAGCAAACTTATGGATGGCTTGAAACATTGTTCTACGATGCTAGCAGAATTGCGGACGTCCGTATTGACACCAAAAAATTATTACGAACTCTGTATCTTTTTTTAAAAAATATATATAATAATAAAAGATTATATAAAGATCTTGACATTAGGTGTTAATTCGCTTTTACTCAATTGAATTCCTGAGCTACCATTATTTGTAAAGATATGGCAATTTTCGATGCTCTCCGACACCTCACAACATACCTTATTGACGCACATGTCTCGGGAAAGCATCATCTTGCAGACCTTTATGAATTAGTACAATACGCCGGAAATATAATTCCACGTTTGTATCTTATGATTACTGTTGGTAGTTCTTATATGTCACAAAAAGATGCACCAGTCAGAGAGATCATGAAAGATGTGATGGAGATGTCTCGAGGTGTACAGCACCCGACACGTGGATTATTTTTGAGGCATTATCTAAGCGGAATGACGAGGGATTCATTACCAGTCGGGAGTGATAATGGGTACTAGGTCCTTCTTGTTTTTTTGTTTTTTTTTTTATAAAGAAAAGAAAGAGTGTTTCAAAAATGCAAAAAAATTTGATACCATTTTTGGTCTTTTGTAAAGTCCACAAGGCAACCTTCAAGATTCAATTTCATTTATTCTTACTAATTTTGTTGAGATGAATAAATTATGGGTCCGCCTTCAACATCAAGGCCATTCACGTGATCGTGAAAAACGGGAGATGGAACGTAAAGAATTGAGAATTTTAGTCGGAACAAATTTGGTTCGCCTGAGCCAATTAGATGGTGTTGATTTAGAGCTGTATCAAAAAGTATTACTTTTCAAAATATTATCTTGCTATTTAATGATATTACAAGTATTTATTCCTGTATCTGTAAATATAATCTAATAGAGAATATTACCTGCCATATTGGAGCAAGTGATCAATTGTAAAGACGTTATTGCTCAAGAATATTTGATGGAAGTCATCATTCAAGTAGGTTTTAGTTTTTTTTCAATTAAGTTAATTATCATGAAACTTACAATTAATATTTGTTTTCTCTAAGGTATTCCATGATGACTTTCATTTGAGAACACTTGGTCCATACTTGTCTGCTTGTGCTCAATTACATCAAAAAGTTAATATAAAACAGATTGTGATCGCGCTTATTGATCGTCTCGCTGCCTATGCTGCTCGTGAAGCAGATTCTGAACCACCAGAAGTGGTTAAACGTCAGGAAGAAGAAGCAGCTCGTAGGCTAGCTGAAAAATTGAAAAAAGCAAAAAATTGGCGGATACGATGATGAAAAGGACTATGATGATGATGATGATTTACTAGGAGATGATTCTCAGAGAGAATTAAATGATGATGATTTTTCGTCAAATAATATAAAATCTGGTGATGAACCCGCAGTAAAGAAATTCCGTGGCATTCCTGAAGATGTAAAACTCTTTGAAGTTTTTTGGGGACAAGTTGTCGATTTGGTCAGGGTATTTATCTTGAAATATATTTTATTTATATTTCTATATTTTGTCCTTGAAAGATTTTTGACTCTGCTTTTTATAGGCACGTCACGATTTATCTATTCAAGATATCACCGCTTTGTTGGTATCTTTGGTCAACTTATCATTAAGTTGTTATCCTGACAGGATTGAATATGTTGATCAAGTCATTGAATTTGCAAAACAAAAGGTTGTGGACTTCCATGATAGGTATATCATAGAAAGAATTTTTATTGTTATTCATAAATATTATTTTTATACATCTAATAGTATAACAACCTATTTCTTTATATAAAATTAGTCCTGATTTACATAGTCCGGCTGCTACCTCCAATTTGCTTAATCTACTTTTGGCTCCGATCAATAATTATCCTACCGTTCTCACTCTTCTTGCACTTCCCAATTATTCGGCTCTACTCTCAGTTCAACCGTTTCAAACTCGCCGTTCTGTTGCTCATGCAATTGTTTCCTCCATACTCAAAAATGAAACGATTATTGAGACTCCTAATGAAGTTAACTGTATACTAGATCTTTGCAGCGTCCTAACACGTGATCAAAAAGATGCTACTCTTTCAAGTCCATTCAGTGGGCTTACTAGCGGGAGAAATGCAAGATCTGGTGGTGTTCCACCGATGATGGATCCAGAAGAATTTGCAGAAGAGCAAGGATGGCTTGCAAGGATTATTCATTTATTTAAAAGCGATGATCTGGATAATCAATTTATGGTATATTATTAACGTCATTAATTTGTTATTTACATAATATAATACGAATTATTTAAATTATTCCTCAAATATATTCTTTTTATTGTGTAATCGTTGTAATAGCTTCTCTCTACTGCCCGTAAACAATTTGCCGAGGGTGGTGAGAGAATACGATACACTTTTCCACCTCTTGTTGCGTCAGCCGTTAAATTAGCAAGAAGATACCTACAGTTTCAACAACGTGTAAATATTTTACATATTATTATATGCAATTCAAATCTGGAGTTTATGTAATTAATTTTATTATTTTTTCTGAAAAGGACGACGATGGTTGGGAGAAAAAAGCAAATACACTCTTTCGTTTTATTCACCAGGTCATTACCGCTCTATATAACAAAGTTGAGTGTTCAGAGTTATGTTTGCGATTATTCCTTCTCGCAGGTCAAAGCGCTGATGAATGTGGGTTTGAAGAAATATGTTATGAATTCTTTGTTCAGGTGGTTTTCATTATGCAGCTTAATGGATTTTTTATTATCTCGAATTTTATGTCTAAAATAAATTTTCAATTATATAAAGGCGTTTACCATTTACGAAGAATCAATTTCAGAATCGCGTATACAATTTCAAGCAATTACACTTATTATTGGCACATTGCAAACCACTAGCGTGTTTGGTGCAGAGAATTACGATACTTTGATCACTAAGTGTGCTCTGCATGGAAGTAAATTACTTAAAAAACCAGATCAATGCCGCGCTGTTTATCTTTCTAGTCACCTATGGTGGGCTACTGAGTCTGAAGGAAGAAACAACAGGCCAATTGAGGTTTTAATTTTAATTTTTGTTCATTTACATTCAAATAAATTGTCATTGTTAATATTCATCGCTTTTATAGGAACTATATCGTGACGGCAAAAGAGTTCTTGAATGTTTACAAAAAGCTCTTAAAATCGCAGATTCTTGTATGGATTCAGTAACTAATGTAGAATTGTTTGTAGAGATTTTAAATAGATATATATATTACTTTGAAAGAAAGAACGAAGCTGTAAGTCATTCATTCATTCATTCATTCATTCAATTCATTTAATTTATTTAAGGATATTATACTATAAATAATTTTTTTATTTTTTTTTTGTAGGTTACTGTTAAATATCTCGATGGTTTGATCGATCTTATCAATACTAATATTACTAATATGGATAGTTCAGATCAACATCCTCCAACATCTGCTTCATCGACCCTTATCGAACCTGAAGGCAACGCTTCAGAGTATGTCATAAGACATTTCAAAGGAACTCTTCATCATCTTAACATGCGAAAGGAAGCAGTACTCGCTTCTAAAGTACAAGGTGACATTTTTCAACAGAGATATGACGATATAAATACAAATGTCTCTATCTAATTTTAAAAATGAAATATTAATTTGGAGGCTGAGGTTAAATATGTGGTTGTTTTTTACAACCTTAATATTATTGTTATTTATGTAATACTTATATTTTGTATTTACATTTGTATTTTTGGGAATTAGATTTGTGCATTTTCTTATCATGTATAAAAATGCCAAAACGCAGAAAAATTTGTAATAATAAACTCTGGATTTACATTTATATAAAATTATATTATAAAAAAACGAGTAAAGTTTAACACTAAATATTAAATAATTTTTTAGTTAAAATTAAGGTGGTCAAATTTTAATTTTATTAATAAAATTAACAAAGATTTACAGTGCAGGCATCCTTAAATCAACATATAAATACATAATCTTTAAAAGCTTATAAATAAAAATCTCTATAAAATAATAAAATCAAACCTAAAGAACAAAGTTATGAAGTTTATTTTTTAAATTAATTAATTGTATTTAATAGAGTTATTTCTTTTAAAAATTAACCTACTTTATTAATTAAATTAAAAATTCGGCCGCCTTAACTTTGGCCAAAATTACTAATAATATTTTTAATTCTGCCCAAAATTATTAAATAAAACATATTACGTATATACAGTATATTTAAATTTAATGTCACGGATTATCGTGAAATCGGATCATCGTGAAATTTAGATTTATTTTATATACGATTTTTAAATTTTTTT
>CAJVPY010001010.1:0-21598 GCA_910591965.1 Dentiscutata erythropus
TAAGATTCTTTTATTTGAAAGAGACAAAAACAGTGAAAGTATTGCTTTCTATTATAGGTTGTACAAGTCAAATAATCATGTATATATATACAAGTCATAGTTGATAAGTGATATACTTTCCTTTTTCTATTTCGTATATATGCTCTATATGTTTAAAGAAAGATCTTATATTCTAAAATTTTCTACTTTAAGGATGCCGACCACGATCACAATATATAGTATATTAGTTGATTATGTCCAAAAAAATTCTGAAGATATATAGCTTACGTCCAATCCAAATTTTAAAATTAAGAAAACACTTTTTCAATATTACTCATAACTCAACAATCAAATATTCCTTAGTGTCATGTAGTTTTCTACTACTACTGTGTCTTTACTACAAGTCTCTACTTGCTTGGCTAGTATATTCGAAGACCGTGTATCATACAGGTTCTTCTACCGATGATAATATAATATGCTTACACAGGTAATTGTTTATTCACTAAGAACAAAGTTATTACAAGTATGAAACTTAGGCTTTCAATCTAGACACTTCCCCATATTGGATCAATGTCTTATATTAATTACTAATCACTATTTTGCATCACTAATCATTACATACTTTCTCATAATCACTATTATTACTAATCGCTAATTATTACTACATTGTTCATGCAATCACTAATTTAACTTTTAATTATTCTGTGCAATCCTGAATCACACCATTCATGCAACCCGATCATTATCACTAACCCTTATGGAATACCAGAGGCACCAACGTCGACCACAATACTTATGAAATCTTGGTATTTTATATCATCTCTTACTTTGGTCATGTAAATTAATTGTTAATACTATCTCATTTAATTTATTTATTCGTATTAATAGATGATTAAAAAATATTATTAATTAATCAATTTAAAATAATGTAAGTTTATTTAATAATTATTTATAAGTCAATGTATTTAAATTAATGTATATTTAATTGGAATTTGTGTTTTTACAAATAGAACTTTAGATTTTTCCACAAATTTTACTTATAGAAGCTATTATGCAATTTAATTCAGTTATTACTATTTACGATTTAATGCAAAGCCAACAAATTACTGTATAGCTGCAAAATAGCATAACGTTTGTTGTTTTATTCATATGCACGTTAGTTCAAGACATTTATGTGCCTTATTGCAAAATAAGAAGTTGAATCCAATTAAAGGTAAAATTTCAAATTAGCGTTTATGAGAGTTATTTTGTGACTATCGCACATTCTAGCCTTATAGATATTTAATTTAAGAACGTATAGGTTAAAATAATAAGAGTAATAAATCTATGTAATGTAATATAATATTTGTATTCCTTATATACTGTAATAAACTGCAAATTATATTATCGGCAAGCAAAAAAATACAATAATAAAATTTTTTATTATTAAATGACAAATGCTTTTATTAAGCTAATATAATCATTATACAAGCCTTAATTTATACTATTATATTTCTAAGTTATTTATTTTCAAGCTTCTTACTAGCACAATTAACGAGCTTGAGAAGAGGCTAATATACCTCCATTACAAGCCTAAAAAAATGCGAATACTACGCTTGTATAAAAATGAACGATTTTAGCAAAGTATATATGATTCTTCATGTTATATTCGTGAAGTGAAATATTATATTAGAAATTAAGATTTTTTAGCGATACTAAGTAATAAATGTTCTATCATTAATTATGTAATTTGATATTATGACGAACTTGATCGCTCGAAATTTGATCAAAATCTGCAAGGGAAATTTGACATGCAGGCAGAAACTTGATCAAATTAAACTGCAATGAACTTTTAATTAAGTAAAGCTTTAATACCTTCTTTAAAATTCAAAATCTGAAAACTCATTATCGGTTATGGAACGACTTGACTGACCGCGTGACCGATGATGAATTTATAAGGTTTTGAATTTTAGAGAAGGTATTTTGAATTTAACTTATAAGTAGCTACGATTAAAATTTACTTTTAATTAATGACAAAAAAAGCAAAATCATTTCAAAAATTTAGCCATCACTGATCAGTGTGGCTAAAATTTAATGTCATCTAATTCGCCGCGATTAAAGAATAAATTACTTCACAAATATTATTTTCATAATGATCAAAATTTTTTTTTAAACAATTCTTTTCGCTGTTTAATACTGACGTTATGCTCTTTGATTTCTAGCACTTTCAAATTTTTTTAGTAAATAATTTCGTGTGAACAATTAAATAATTTTCGCCAGTTTATTGAATATTACTATAAAATTTATTGTAACATGTAGAATTTTTAATTGAAATAAACATACATACTTTAAGTCATACTACTATGCAATGATATGAAAACAAAATAAGTATTAATTTTTTTTGTTATTGTTTTTATTTTTGTAAGCGTATTAAAAAAAAAAAAATTACTAATTATCTAGTAACTTAGCAGTAAAATTTATTTTTCCGATAAAAAATTTTTATCATATCATGTGACTAATAGTTAAATATCTGCAAAATCCCAAATCCCGATCAAAAGTTGCCGTATCCGTAATTTGGTTCCGAAACAGTTTGGGAGACATCACTAGAATAAACATAAAATACATAAAATACGTGCAAGATTAAGATATATTTGATATAGTAATTTTATAGCGTTGGCGTCATTCAGAGATAATAAATATGTGCATATAAAAATAAAATTTATATGCACATTTATACAACTAATGCAACTGGTTGTTCTAGTACGTACGTAGTTGGTTTGCGTAATCAAAACCTATGACACAGCTGCATTAGTGCATGTAGGCTTCAATCTAAATTTTAAACACTATAAGAGCTCTATAAATTTTAACTTTATAAATTCAATCATTTCTCAATGCAATATGGCCCCTAAAGGATGCACTTAATGAAGTGCGACTGTATGTCGAATAGTGTTTCCAATAAATTCACCCCACACGTAATTTTTCGTTACTCAGGTATAATAATTTTACATCAAAATTAAAACTATAACAAATTCTGTGAGAAACAAAG
The DNA here is from genome assembly GCA_910591965.1 of Dentiscutata erythropus. Lineage (NCBI taxonomy): Eukaryota > Fungi > Glomeromycota > Glomeromycetes > Diversisporales > Gigasporaceae > Dentiscutata > Dentiscutata erythropus. The sequence goes on from CAJVPY010001010.1 coordinate 3,005, forward strand.
CGTATACTTAAATTGTAGTTTAATATGATACTTTGAGACACGATTTTAACTAAGTAAACTTTTTGAATTTACACTATGATCATGAAGTTTTATTTTTTGAAGAACAAGCGCAGTGGTATAGAAATATTAATTCCTCAATAAACATTATTCTAAAAAATATGCAGTGCTTACCATCTCTGGTGTGCTTTATGCTTTATTAACATTCTTATCAAATACCAATACTTTAATTATTAGGGATGTACTGAATGTTATATAACAGAATAAATAAAACTTTTGTGATAGTCTTATTTAACCCTTATTTGAAAAACTTCCAACTCTATTAATCATCGTTTCTTTCATCGACAGAAAGACTCAGAGGTTTTGAATCTACTGCTAATTACAAAATAACATAAGCATAAAAATATAAATGTTAATGGATAATATTAAAATGAAATATACTGAATGTAATTTACCATAGGTTTCAATTGATGGTGTCTGTTCAGTTGAAGTTGAGTTATTGTCATCTAAAATTTATGCATTAGATAAATAACTATATACTTAAAATTACATAAAATTATATACATACCTTCAAAATTAGGGTCAGGCACTTTTTTAGAATTCAATATTTCTTCTAACAATTTACGCACTTCTTCAGTGTCTGGACGTTTATTTGGATCTGCATCCCAGCATCTGATATAAAGATTCCTATATTCATGTGTTCCATATCTTGTATCTTCTCTTTCACCTTGAACAACTTTAATAGCTATATTTGATTGATTTTCAAATGGCAGATGACCACTAGATAATTCCCAAAATAACATACCAAGGCTATAGATGTCTGTTTTCTTGCTGTATGATATTTTATCCGATTTGGCTTGATTAAATAATTCAGGAGCTACAAAAGAAATCATCCCATAAAGATCTTCAAGTATATTTGTCTGTGTGTTAATACTTATAGCATTTCCAAAATCCGTTATTTTTGCTTTACCATCATGGATAACAATGTTCTTATCATGCTAATCAAAAATTTTTTTGATATTAATCACTTAAATTTAAAATAGAAAAGTGCTCCGGTCGAGCTAGTTAACTCGACCAGAAGTTTTAGGTCTGTTCTCAAATTTTGGACAAACTATAAATTTGCTCGGTTACAAAAACCTCTCCGATTTCTGAAGATTAGGTGGTTTTAGAACGAACACGAAAAGGTTTTGTGATTCAACAAATTTTGTTTGTCTCAAAATGTGAAAAACTGCTTTCAACCTAACTCGAACCCGTTCGGTGTACTAAATAGAGATTATTTAAGGCTACCTTACCAAGTCTCTGTGAATAATATCTTCACTATGCATATAATGCAATCCTTTTGTAATCTGACAGGCAAGCTCTAACCTTTCGTGCCAATTCAGTGAATGATTGTTTCTTTTAAGAAACATTCGTAAATTTCCATCATTTGCATATTCCATTATAAGAAAATATCGGTCATTGATAGTGTCTACGTATAATATAATTAATAAATTAAATATGCTATGAAATAAATGACAAAATAAAATAATAAATACCTTTACTGACTCCCAAAAATCGAACGATATTTTCACAAAGATCTGCCCTAGCTTGCATTGTTAATTCATGGATAAATGCAGCACAATGTTTACTGTTTATGTCTTTCAAGTTGATCAATGCCTTACAAACGACATTTCTACTCGCATTTTTCCAATATGAACCCTAAAAAATATAAGACATTAAGTAATTATTTTATTATTTATAATGTACAGTATGTAGGGCTTATTAACGTACCAAAGTAGCCTTCATCAAGTTTTGAAACATTTATTAGTTCATCCCAATCTATAAACTTTGATTTCTTCCCAATTGCGGTTTCTTAGTATACAAAATTTGCTACATTAGTACCATTAATTATATAGTTAACCATTTAAAGTCAAATAAAGATGTTAAATTACCAAAAAGTTCCTCATTTATTTTATCAGTAATATTGTCAAAACGTTCTTCATCTAAGTCGGTGGAACTTGTTAAATCAATTTCATCGTTTTCATCATAGTCGACTGGATCAGACTCATAAAATGTTGCAATATTATTTTTCCATTTAGTGAGAATCCTGTAGATTTTAAAGCAGATGGTCGTTTGGTTGGATCACTATCCCAGCATCTTTTCATAAGGTCTGCATAACATGATATTGTGCCTTCATGGATAGTTGGTCGTATTGCATCATGAGCGTTTAACGTAAGTATGTATACATATTTATCTGCACCATATTCAGTTAACAGACTGTCCTGAAGAAATTTGCCACATAAGTATTCCAAAAGAGTAAATGTCTGCTGCTTTGGTGAATGACTCCTCGACTAAAACTTCCGGTGCTGTGTGTAAAATATTTCCAATCGTTACTGGTCCTACTTCAGATATATCATGTACTGATTTTGATAATAAAAAGTAACTTATATATGCATTATACATATCATACAGTAATATAGTTTATCACTCAAAGTGAAATGTATTATATCAAGAGAATGAATTAATTGAAGGTCATGAGCAATATAGGATAGTAAATTTACTTTTTCTATCCATTTCATTCGTGCAACATCATCAAGATAATGTACCAAAGAACCTAATGGCATGTATTGAATGACCAAAAGTAGTTACCACTTTTCTCATTTTTCGATATTCCGTAGCATTGAAGAAATGCAGGATTCTTGCATCCAACGTCGTAGAATGCTTTTAGCTTCAATATAAAAAAAATAATTAATTTTTTTGATGGAAATTACATACATAAAGTATTGGGGTTATTAAATAATTACCTCTTTCATAAGTTGCTTACAATTGTATTTTAATCCATAAATTAATTTTAACATAACCATTTTAGTTTTTGCACCATTTTTATGTAAATATGTCCATTCAGCAGAAAACTTGGCAGAAAATGAATCATTTCCAATAATTTCTTGTTTGTTTTTTATTTCATTAGGTGGAATCCAAAATAATTGATATTTGTTTTCAGACATTGAATTTTCTAAAAATTTAACAAGATCAATATCTAGATTTTCATAATCTACATGTTGACATTGATTACATCTTGCTCTTCGTAAAAATTTTATAGCCTCTTCCATATTTTGACGTGTGCCTTTACCATTCCTATAGCATAATCCAAGATTAAATTGTCCACTGAGATTGTCACCTTTGGCTGATTTTAAAAACTATTTAAATGCTTTATTCTCATCTTTATCAGTGCCTATTCCACTTTCATAGCAGCGGCCAAGATTATTTTGTCCACTAGAATTGCCACCTTCGGCTGATCTTAAATACCATTTAAATGCCTCATTTTCATATTTGTCAACACCTATGCCATTTTCAAAGCACCAACCAAGGTTGTTGCACCCATGAAAATTACCTTCTTCTGCAGCCTTTAAATACCATTCATATGCTTTCTTTTCGTCTTTGTTAATATTTATTCCGTATTGATAGCACCATCCTATGTTATTTTGTATTTCAGGACTCACATCTTTAGTATATTTTAAATATTGTTTTAGTGCTTCCTCATTTTTAGCAACGTCTATATTTGAAAATATATTTAGAGATTTTCCTTCTCTATCTGATTCCATTTCATTTGAAAGATCAAACAATGTCTACGATCGTGAGTGATACATAATTTATTCATACAAACGTACTACCACGTACGTACGTACATCACAGTACATGTGTCTTTGTTTATGTAATTGTGTGTGTAAAACAAATCCAAAAGAGTCTTTACAGCAACATAAAAGTTTGAATTTAAAGATATTGTGATATTATAATTAAAATGTCATGTAGTGAATTAATGTTACTATAGTAATGAATGGTACTGTATGGTTTTTGAGAAATCGATTGTAATTCTTAGTAAAACCTCAAAACTAAAGAACTTTTTTTAATAGTCAAGAAGTCCATCCCGGATCATTAATATATCAATCTAAATCATTGCATGCAGTACCCGGGGTCTTATCTATGAACTACATTTTTAAAATTGAATAATACCTGTGGAAACTGTGTGAAGAACTGGGTACTATATTTGAAGACATAACATAGTAAAAGTAGTAAATAAATATAGCTATACCTCCGGGTTTTATCAAGAAATATAATACCTGGGTCTTAATAATGGGGGTATTAATTTGGGATGCTGTATACAATGACCAACGGTATATCTCAAAAAACTAGCTAAGTGATTAGTATCTTAATAAAAATACGCTCAAAAGAACCTATCATAATAATAATTTCTAATCAATTTCAATACTTTCATACTCACATTGAATCATGTCACACCTGTAACTAATATGCCAAATATTATTTCCAAGTAATCTTTCTCGCACTTAATTTTTGTTGATCAAGTTTAAAACCATAGCGAATTTTGAGAACAGAGTATTCACTTAAATGCAGTTTAATACAATATTTCGAGAAACAAGCAATTTTGACTAAATTTTTTCATCTATACAATGATCTTGTAACTTTATTAGCTGAAGAATAGGTCAGTAGGTGTGCCACATGTATCATGCGTGTGGAAATATCAATTCTCCAATAAAAAAATTATAAACAAATAGTTATGATTTTATTATTTTCAATGTGATAATACTCAAAATAAATAAAAATTAGGAATGCTAATAGAATAAAACTGCAAATAGAACTTTTACAATAGACTTATGCAATCCTTATTTGAAAAACTTCTAATTCAATTAAGATTCATTTCTGTCGTCCGCAAATTAAGATCCTGAAGTTTTGAATCTGATGGTAATTACAAACATAAGAATTAATATCAATAGAATAATACAGGATGTATTAAAAAAAGAAATACAGTACAATAAGTAAAAATTTACCATTGAATACAGTCGATTTTGTTTGTTCAACTAAAGTTTTTGAGTTATTGTCATCTAAATTTAAATCATTAAATAAATAACTATAATATTTAATATATAGTAGATTTACTGTAAAACTAAATAAAGAGATTATACATACCTTCAAGATTAATAGTACTAGGGTCTATTTCTGGCAAGTTTTTAGAGTTCGTTATTTCTTCTAACAATTTGTGCACTTCTTCAGTGTCTGGACGTTTATATGGATCCGCATCCCAGCATTTGATATAAAGATTCCTATATTCATGTGTTCCATATCTTGTATCTTCTCTATCACCTTGAACAACTTTGATAGCTAATTCAATTCTATTTGATTGATTTTCAAATGGTGGACGACCACTAGATAATTCCCAAAATAACATGCCAAGGCTATAGATGTCTGTTTTCACGCCGTATGGTATATTGTCCGTTTTGGCTTGTTTAAATAATTCAGGAGCAACAAACGAAATCATCCCAAAAAGACCGTCAAGTATATTTGTCTGTGTGTTAATACTTATAGCATTTCCAAAATCCGTTATTTTTGCTTTGCCATCGTGAATAACAATGTTTTTATCATGCTAATAAAAATTTTTTTTTTCATTAATAAATTTAAAATATTATCAGATAAATGATCCGGTCGAGCTAATTAACTCGACCCGAAAGTTCGGGAAGTTCAGGTTTGTTCTCATAAATTCTGGAGGAACTTAAAATTTGCTTGTTTGCAAAAATCTCTTCGAAGCTGAAAATATTTCGGGAGACAAGCAAATTTTTGGTTGTTTCAAAGCATGAAAAACTGCTTTCAATCCGACCCCTTCGGAGTATTAAGTAGAGATTATTATTTATGGATGCCTTACCAAATCTCTGTGAATAATATCTTCACTGTGCATATAATGTAATCCATTTGTAATTTGACAGGCCAGCTCAAATCTTTGGCGCCAATTCAGTAAATGATTGTTCTTTTTAAGAAAAATTCGTAAATTCCCATCAGTTGCATATTCCATTATAAGAAAATATCGGTCATTGATAGTATCTGCGTATCATATTATTATTAATCAATTAAACACAATAAAACAATTGACAAAATAATTAATACCTTTACTGACTCCCAAAAATCGAACGATATTTTCACAAAGATCTGCTCTAGTCTGCATTGTTAATTCATGAATAAATGCAGCACAATATTTACTGTTTATGTCTTTCAAGTTGATCAACGCCTTACAAACGACATCTCTACGTGCATTTGTCCAATAAGCTTTGAATATAAACCCTAAAAAAATATAAGACATGAAGTTAAGTAACTATTTAATTATTTATAATGCATAATATATAGCTTATTCAACGTACCAAAGTAGCCTTCATCAAGTTTTGAAACATTTCTTAGTTCATCCCAGTCTATAAACCTTGATTTCTTCCTAATTTCATTTTCTAAATTTAAGTACTTTAGTATCATTATCATTGATTAAATATGGTTAATATTTAAAGTCAGATAAAGATATTAAATTACCAAAAAGTTCTTCATTTATTTTATCAACAATATTGCTATAACGTTCTTCATCTAAGTTGGTGGAATTTATTAAATCAATTTCATTATTTTCATCATAGTCGATCGGATCTGATTCATAAAATGTTGCAATGTCATTTTTCCATTTAGTGAGAATCCTACAAATTTTTGAGGCAGATGGTCTTTTTGTAGGGTCATGATCCCAGCATCTTTTCATAAGGTTTGCATAACATGATATTGTGCCTTCACGGATAGTTGGTCGCATTCCGTTATAAATATTTAACATAGACGAATAAGTATATGCATCATTTCCATATTCAGAAGTAATAGATTGTCCTGAAGAAATTTGCCACATAAGTATTCCAAAGGAGAAAATATCTGTTGCTTTGGTGAATGATTTTTCTAATAGAACTTCCGGTGCCGCATATAGAAGATTTCCAATTAATTCTGGTTTTACCATCGATGCATCGTGGACTGATAATGATAATGAAAAGCTAACTATATATGCATTATGTATATCATACTGTAATATACTTTCATCATCCAATTTGCAATGGATAATATCAAGAGAATGAATTAATTGAAGGTCATGAGCTATGTAATATAATAAATTTATTTTTTCCATCCATCTCTTTCGCGCAATAGAATCAAGATTATGTTTTAAAGAACCCAACGGTACGAATTGAATGACCAAACAATAGTCACCAGTTTTTTCATCATTCGATACTCCATAACATTGAAGAAATGAAGGATCATTACATCCAATCATGTAATATGCTTTTAGCTTTAAAAAATAAAATTTTTAATTAGTGGTTGAAATTATGTTGCATGCATAAAATGCTATTTATTAAATATTTACCTCTTTCATGAGTATCTCAAAGTTATTTTTTTTAAATTGTTTCAGAATAACCATTTTAGTTCTCTCTCCATGCTTATGTAAATATGTCCATTTGGTAGAATACAGAATAGAAAATACGCCACCTTCAATAAATTGTTTGTTTCTTAGTTCATTAGGCGGAATCCAAAATAATTGATATTTTTTTTCAGATATTGATCTTTTTAAGAAGTTAGAAAGATCAATATCTAAATTTTCATAATCTGCATGTTGACACTGATTACTTCTTGCTTTTTGCAAATATTTTGTACTCTCTTTCGTATTTTGATGTGTACCTTTGCCATTTCTAAAACATAAACCAAGATTGAATTGCCCACTAGGATTTCCACTTTTGGCTGATTTTAAAAACCATTTAAATGCTTTGTTTTCATCTTTATCAGTGCCTATTGCACTTTCGTAGCAACGCCCAAGATTATTTTGCCCACTAGAATTACCGCCTTGTGCTGATTTTGAATACCATTCAAACGCCTTATTTTCATCTTTATCAACACCTATACCATTTTCAAAACACCAACCAACATTATTACATCCACGAAAGCTACCTTCTTCTGCAGCTTTTAAATACCATTCATATGCTTTCTTTTCATCTTTGTTAATATCTATTCCATATTGATAACACCATCCTATATTGCTTTGTATTTCAGGACTCACTTCTTCAGTATATTTTAGATATTGTTCTAGTGCTTCCTCATTTTTAGCAACGTCTATATTTGAAAATATATTTAAAGATTGTCCTTCTCTATCAGATTCCATTTCGTTTGAAAGGCAATAAATAATGTTTACAATCGTGAGTGATACATAATTTATTCATACCATGTACATATAGTACATGTGGCTTTGTTTATAGCTGTTTGTAAAATGTACATGCGTACGTACGTACATACGTACGTATCTTTAATTAAAGTTTGCTTACATGTGTCACACCTGAATTTTGCCGATTGCACGATTGTGCAAAGTTATTTTTGGAAATGTGAGCGTTATTTAAGGATATGTATATATAGATTATAAAACCAATCTATTTGTATTGAATTTTGATTAAGAAAATCACTTTACAGAAGCATAATCGAACGATATCAAGTGACTGACTGAACATGTAAACTACGACCTGCAAAATTTGATCAAAGATACATTTTGCAAACTGCTATAAATACGTACACATTACAAATCCAAAAGGGGATTCCTTATAATGATACAAAAGTAGAAATTAAAGTCTTTGTGATGTTATAATTAAAGGTTGTGGGAATGTCATGTAGTGAACGAACGTTATTTTGTAAATAATAGTATTATTTTTGAAGATGAAAATTCTCGAAAATAAAGACCCTCTAGTCCCAAGTATATAGCGTTATATGTTTATTATCTTTAAATAAGTCTAATATAGGTGATGCCTCTATTTGTTATCCTATCTGCTGTTGTAACCTATACTTGGCTTAATTCAATGCAAAGACTCTTTCTAGATGAAAAATTTTTGGCATACTGAAAATGTGTACGAGGTTTGCTCCAAATGATCATGGAGTAGTCAATGAGGTTGTCCCGGATCATTAACAATACAATTACAATAGAATGTGATCATGAAGTCGCCTTGTTTTTTATATAAACTGAGTTTATTATATCTCAAAAACTAGCTAATGGTTCGAATGATAACTTTTGACTAACCTAATACTTCTATACTCACGTTGGACCACGTAATGATTATGTCAAATGTTATTTCCTAGTAATTTACTTTATCGTGATTTTTGTTGTTCAGGTACAATATTTTTATTATCAGCTTAAGCCGCAGTAAATTTTATGAGAAACAAGTAAACTAAGTGTCATTTCGAGTATAACCAATTTTAACTAAACATTTTTTGTCATTTATATATTGATTTGAAATTTTATTACAGTGCTTAAGAATGAGCGCAGTGGGTATGTCCATATTCAACATAGACGAGAAAATATTAATTTCAATAAAATTTATGTAAAAAAAAATATGCGATGCCAAGCACCATTGGTGTGCTTTAATGTGTTTTATTATTCAAAATAGATGGTAGGAATATAATGGAATAAAACGCAGATAAAAGTTTTATAATAGCCTTATTTAATCCTTATATGAAAAACTGTTATTCAATATTATGTTTCGTTTCTATCGTCGATAAAAAAAGGTCTCGAAGTTTTGAATCTGATGATAATCAAGTTTTAAAGATATAAATATTAGTGGAATAATACTAAAAAGAAATAAATAAATAAAAATTTACCATCGATTTCAGCCGATTTTGTTTGTTCAGCTGAAGTTACTGAGTTATTATTATCTAATTTTAATCATTAAATTAATAACAATATTATTAACATATAATAGATTTAAAACTACATGTAAATAAAAGTTCGTACATACTTTTAGGATTAATAATACTAGTGTCAATCTCTGGCAAATCTTTATAGTTAATTATTTCTTCTAACAATTTGTGCACTTCTTCAGTGTCTGGACGTTTATTTGGATCAGAATCCCAGCATTTGGTGTAAAGATCTCTATATTTATCAGGAGTTCCGTAAATTATATTTTCTTTGTCACCTTGAACAATTTTGATAGCTAACTCAATCTTATTTGAATGATTTTCAAATGGTGGACTGCCACTTGATAATTCCCAAAATATCATGCCAAGGCTATAGATATCTGTTTTCTTACTGTATAGTATATTACTCGATTCGGGTTGTTTAAATAATTCGGGGGCTAAAAATGAAATCATCCCAAAAAGACCGTCAAGTATATTTGTCTGTGTATTTATACTTATGGCATTTCCAAAATCTGTAATTTTTGCTTTGCCATCGTGGATAACAATGTTCTTATCATGCTAATCAAAAAATTATTTGATATTAATTACTTAATTGAATAATTATTAGAAAATGTTCCAGTTAACTCAAACCAACCAGGGTTTACCGACATTTGCCTAATTATTTCATAACATTTTCCCGACAACCATTTCCATTCCCAACATGACGTGATTTTGGGGAAATGGTCATGTTGGGTAAATGATTGTTGGTGAAATGGTTGTCGTTATATCAGGGAAATAATTGTCAGCAAATAATTGTCAGGAAAATAGTTGCAGGAAAATAGTTGTCGAGGAGTTGTTGTCGGGTAAATTTCGGTAAACCCTCGGCCCGAAAGTTCAGGTTTGTTCTTATAAATTCTGGACTAATTAAATTTTGCTTGTTTACAAAAATCTCTTCGATTTCTGAAGAATTGGATGATTTTTAGAATGAAGCTGAAAAGATTTCGCGAGACAAGCAAATTTTTTGGTTTATTTCAAAATGTGAAAAAAACTGTTTTCAATCCAACTCGTTCGGAGTACTAGTAGAGATTGTTATTTAGGGCTACCTTACCAAGTCTCTATGAATAATATCTTCACAGTGCATATAATGCAATCCTTTTGTAATCTGATAAGCCAGCTTTAACCTTTGATGCCAATTCAGTGAATGATCGTTTCTTTTAAGAAAAATTCGTAAATTCCCATCAGTTGCATATTCCATTATAAGGAAATACCGGTCATTGATAGTATCTGCGTATCATATAATTAATCAATTAAACGCACAATAAAATAATTGACAAAATAATAAATACCTTTACTGACTCCCAAAAATCGAACGATATTCTCACAAAGATCTGCCCTAGTTTGCATTGTTAATTCATGGATGCAGCACAATATTTACTGTTTATGTCTTTCAAATTGATCAATGCCTTACAAACGACATCTCTACTCGCATTTTTCCAATAAGCTTTGAATATGAACCCTAATAAAATAAAGGACATGTAGTTAAGTAACTATTTTATTATTCATATGTACAATATGTAGGCTTATTCAACGTACCAAAATAGCCTTCATCAAGCTTTGAAACATTACTTAGTTCATCCCAATCTATAAACCTTGATTTCTTCCTACTGTAATTTCATTTTCTAAATATACAAAATTTGGTTACTTTATTATCATTGATTAAATACGATCACTATTTTAAAGTCAAATTGAAGACTTTAAATTACCAAAAAAGTTATTCATTTATTTTATCAATAATATTGCCAAAATGGTCATCTAATCCGGTAGAATTTACTAGTAGTTTTGGGACGCCAATTAAATCAATTTTATTATTTTCATCATAGTCAATTGGGTCAGATTCATAAAATGTTGCAATATTATTTTTCCAATTGGTAAGAATACTACAAATTTTTTAAGCAGATGGTCGTTTTGTTGGATCATCATCCCAACACCTTTTCATAAGGTCTGAATAACATGATATTGTGCCGTCGCAGATAGTTGGTCGTTTTACATTCTTAGCTTTTAGCAATTTAGTTATCTCTTTATTATACATAGGCTCTCCCGAAGAAATTTGCCACATGAGTATTCCAAAGGAATAAATATCTGAGGCTTTGATGAATGACTTGCCGGCTAAAGCTTCTGGTGCTGTATGTAAAGGACTTCCGATGATTTTTGGTTTTACCATTGATGCCTCATCAACTAACAATGATAATGAAAAGCTGCTTATATATGCACTGTGTATATTATATTGCGATATGGTACCATCTTGTAGATTGCAATGGATAATTTCAAGAGAATGAATCAATTGAAGGTCATGAGCTATATAGAATAATAAATTTACTTTTTCTATCCATTTCATTCGTGCAACTTGATAAAGATTATGATTCAAAGTACTTAATGGTGCGTATTGAATGACCAAACAATAATCACCAGTTTTTACATCTTTTGATACTCCATAACATTGAAGAAATGAAGGATCTTTACACCCAATCATGTAATATACTTTTAGCTTCAAAAATAAATTTTAATATTAGTAATGAAATTATGCTATGTGTATAAAATAATGATTATTATATTTTACCTCTTTCATGAGCAACTTGTTATTTTGGTTTGATCCGCAAAATTGGTTTAGAATAACCATTTTTGTTCTTGCTCCATGTTTATGTAAATATGTCCATTGCGTAGAATACAGAGTAGAAAATTGGCCACCTCCAATTTTTTTTTGTTTATCTCTTAGTTCATTAGGTGGAATCCAAAATTGTTGATATTTGTTTTCATTCATTGAATTTTTTAAGAAGTTAACAAGATCAATATCTAAATCTCCATAATCTACATGTTGACATTGATTACTTCTTGCTTTTCGAAAAAATTTTGTAGCCTCTTCCATATTTTGACATGTACCTTTACCATTCCTATAGCATAATCCAAGATTGAATTGTCCGCTAGGGTTACTTCCTTTTGCCGATTTTAAAAACCATCTAAATGCTTCAGTTTCATCCTTAGCAGTACCTATTCCGGTTTCGTAACAACGCCCAAGATTATTTTGTCCACTAGAATTTCCACCTTCGGCTGATCTTAAATACCATTTAAATGCTTCATTTTCATCTTTATCAACACCTATGCAATTTTCAAAGCACCAACCAAGGTTGTTGCACCCACTAAAGTTGCCTTCTTCTGCAGCCTTTAAATACCATTCATATGCTTTCTTTTCGTCTTTGTTAATACCTATTCCGTATTGATAGCACCATCCTATGTCATTTTGTATTTCAGGACTCACGTCTCCAGTAGATTTTAAATAGTGTTCTAGTGCTTCCTCGTTTTTAGAAACATCAATATTTAAAAATATATTTAGAGACTGTCCTTCTCTATCTGATTCCATTTCATTTGAAAGGCAATCAAATAATGTTTACATCATTCAGTGATGCACGGTACGATATCTATTGAGAGTGCGTACTACCACGTACATGTGGCTTTGTTTACGGCGCTTTGCAATAAAGTGTGACATCATGATAAAAAAGGAATCTCCAAGATTCTAATAGTGAATCGGATTTTGAGAATCTATATGAAATTATATAGAATTGTATACATTTTTTATATACAATTATTTTTTTAATCATGTTTTGATCAGTGATCGATATAAAAAAATAATTATTACATATTTATGATTAAATCAGTATAAAGCTATTTATTTTTATTTTTTTTATATATGTAATACATTTCTCTTGATAAATAACCAAAATGGCCGATGTTCAAGAAACCAAATTAAAGTATCGTCGAAGAGCTTGTTTTAGTTGTCGGAAATGCATGTTTTGTGGAATTAATTTACAACAAGAAAAATGTAATTGCGACTTGTCTAATGTGCCAGATAGAGGTAACCGAACAGATACTGTAAAATATGCATTTGCAAAAATCTTCAATCCGAATTGGAGTAGACTTTGTCCAGCAAAAAATAGAATATTATAATTATTCATTAAGTTCAAAAGAGTATTTGAATTTTACTTTGTCAATAGTAATTTAAGTTTTAGACGATCCACGTACTTTCTGCCATGGATTGATTATAGTTCCCCATTTTTTATATAGCCGTAATACTTTTCTTACCAGACTTTCACTAATATAAAGAAGGTTTGCAACTTGCGCTACTGAATAATTATATATATCATACGCCATTTCAAATCATTACTATAAGCAGTGGGCATGTTAACGAATGTTTTTTTAGCAAGGTTTTTTTGAAATTAAAATAGAACAATTATGTAACAGTTATGGTAATATACTAGAATCTGTAAGATTCTCCGAGAATTAAAAAATTTACTAGAATCAGCTGATTTTACGTAATTTCACATGACATCATGATCTGCAGATGTCACACTTTATTGCAAAGCGCTGTAACTTTTTTTGCGTTAAAAATTTAAAGTTTTTGGATGTTAGATATTACAGATAGTGGCATAATTTTGAAAGGTCGATTGTTATGAACCTATTCTGAATTGAACTAGAGTAGCGATCCGTAGCCTTAAAATCCTAGCTACCTCCGATCCTATGCGGATTTATAAATAAACTATCCGTAAATTAATTATACTCGGATAGACTTTGATCATCCGTCAGATATCCGGATATCCGGTTAAATTAATCAGTGACTATAATAATAAATAATAAGGCGAGACCAACTGGATTCTGTGTTTTACATTACCCCCCTCTACATCTCGGAAGAGGGGGGGGGGGTCGATTGGATGTACATATAAAAAAAAAAATAAAAAAATTTTCGTTAAGTATGATCATCCCGTATACGTATAAATCAACTTTATCATTTTAAGTTAAAGCATATATACATATAAATCAACTTACCATTTTAAGTTAAAGCATATTTATTTATTTTTATTAACCCGATTTTCTGCAAAGATTTTCACACGATTGTTAATCATGTTTTATATTCATGTAATGATAGAAGAATCATCTAATGTTCTATACGAAACTGCAATTAACATAGCCCATATTGTGAATAGTGGAACTTTCAGTGACCTGCTATCTGAAGTTGCTAATGATAAATTTTCAAATAGAAAAATTCAAGTCTTCGGGCGTGAAAAAAAAAAAGATACATGGACAATGTTGCAAGATGGATTGGATGATTATTTACAGGCGTTAGTTCAATTAAATTTTAAATTTGTTAAATTTTTACTTGAACATATTGAACCACAAGAAATTCCACAACCTGTATTGCAAAATGCAAATGTAATATTGATGGATAATGCAAGACAACTTTTTTTCCCTAAAAAACTATCCAGAGGCAATAGTCGTGACTGCCTCTATAATGATCTTATTGATCTTCTTAAAGAAAAAGGTGGAGGATGGCCTGCTGGATGTGAAAATACAAGGGGAAAAGTATTTTTAGAGCATTTGTCTAGTGCAATTTGGTATATTGATCCGCACATCCAATTGCTTAAAAGTCGTTCATGTTATATACCTTCTTTATTTCAGCAATTGCCAAAATACAAATCAGATTCTATTTATAATACATATTATTTTAAAACACATCACAAAAAAGAAAAACTTTCCTGCCAAAAATTACTTGAACATTGCAAATCTATAGAGTATAGTGCTAGTGAAATATGGGCGAGTAGAAAATGTTGGTTAGAAATTATTCCTGAGGTTTTTAACCTGGCTATTATGATGCGAAAATATGCTGAACATTTACAAAAATCTTTACAACTTACTAACAATGCACATTATTCTACTGAGTTAGTTCGTACACCTAGTAAACATTGTAAACTTAAAATAATCTTAGGCAGTTTAAAAATCGATTCTAAATATGAAGAGCTAGAAAAAAACCTTGCTAATAGAGAACTTTATGATTTTATTGAAATTTCTGAGTTTCTTCCATCAGAATGTATTGAGCGTCACCGATGGATTATTCAGCTAAAATTATCTTTTTCAATTTGCTTATATAGGTATATATATTTATAAGTTTGTATTTGCTAAAAAATAAAACTAAATTAAAAATTATATATTTGTATTTAGATATAGTCAAGGAAACTATCTTGGCAATCTTAATTATGTTTGGCGAATTAGTGAGCCTGAACATATTAATAATGAACATGAAACTCGTAATGCACAAACAATTACTTCAATTAATAAAATTATACCACAATTTATGACTCGAATGATGAGAAAAAATGTTATTAATAAAGTAAGTATTTATATATACTATATACATATTAGTAAATTATATTCTTATTATTTATTTATTTATTTATTTAGTATTCATTAATAAAAACATTAAATTCAAGTGTTCTTAATATGTTGTATTGTGACCTTACTGGCGATGCATCTACTTTGAATACTGTTAGTAAAGATGTACAAGAGCGATTAAGATTAATGCTAGAACTTGAAGATCCTAATATTATTTTTGATCTTCGAACAAATAATGAGTTTAAAGGATCAAATTTTGATATATTTTGGGCAAAGTTACAGGCCTTTTTTAATGAGGTATTTTAATTAAATATTTATTATAAATTAATTTATATTTTAATTAATAATACACTTATTATTATTATTTAATTAGAATACTCCAGCTGTTGATGATAGACGTCATGAATCTATTTTATACTTGCCATGGTTTATTTCTATACGTGACCTTCAAGAAACTATTATTTCTCGTCTTAACTGCAAATATGGTGATCCTTTGCCAGAAACAATTTATATACCTAGTACTGAGTGGATTCGACTTCAATTCTGGCCTAAAAATTCAACAACAAATCGTGCAATGCAATATACTGGAAATTTTAAAATTAAATATCAAGTTCAAAGTCGTCAACTTCGAAAATGTCACCCAGATGCACATTATTGTGCAGCTTATTTTAGATATTTACGTGAGTTTGCTATTTTATATAAGGAATTTGTATGTTTTATTTCAGCAGATGACAAACATAAAATTCCAATTGGTGAAAAAGTTCCTACATCAACTGGAGTTCGAAATCGACCAACCATGGTTCCAGTTAATAGTCAACTTTCTGCATGCGATCATGATTTTACAAAGTTGTCAATTACTCCATCAGTTATTTTTTTTTGCGATATTCCAGATGATATCTCTGATTCTTTTTATAGTGGAGATGTTTATGTAGGATATAAAAATACAGTATTTGAAAATAGTAGTGCAATTCGTCATGCAACTGAATTTATTCAGGCAATTGATTATAAGTTTTCTAATGAAATACCACCAATTTTATGCTTATATACTGATGGTGGTCCTGATCATAGAACAAATTTTGGATCTGTTCAAGTTTCTCTAATTTCATTATTTTTTAAAGGTGATTTTGATATGGTTATTGCAATGAGAACTGCACCATATCATAGTTGGGCAAATCCTACAGAAAGGATTATGTCAATTCTTAATTTAGGTCTACAAAATATTGCTTTAGTACGAAATGATTTTAGTATTACACAAGAAGAAAATTTTAAGCAATTAGATACCATTGATGAAATTCGAAAAGCAGCAAAGATTAATGAAAGTTTAAAAACAGAATTAATGAATAGTATTAATAATATTCAAAATCTGTTAAATGAAAGAACTAAACGATTAGTTTTAAATAATAATTCATTTAAATGCTACAATCCTGTTTCAAATGATGATATAAATGAATTGTTTAAGGTAAATTTTTTATTTATTTAAATATTAATAAATAACTAAACTATTTTATACTATAGAAAATGGAATGCATTGATAAATCTCTTCAAATTAATGAAACAACATGGGCAGAATTAAAAAAACATAAAAAACTCATAGAATTTTTAAAAACTCATTGCCAACAAAGATTGTATTCTTTTCAGGTTAATATATTATTTTATTTGATTATTTTTAAATTTCTATAATATTACTAATTTAATATATCTTTAAGATTAAAAAATGTAACCAAGATAGTTGTTCTTTTTGTATGCCTATACGAATGCCATTTGAAAAGTTTGATTCACTTAACTTTTTACCTGATCCTACACCATCTGCTGACGGTTTGTTTTTTTTGAATACTAATTAATTAATTATTTATTTATTTAATTTTATTAACTTTTTAAATATTTAGATCCAAATCACTATAGCTCATTTGATTCAATGTATGGAAATAAAACTAATGAAAATCATTGTCCATCTTTATTATTAAAACAAGAAGGGCAAGAACGTGGTCCTAATGGTCTTTATATACACAAGAACATTAATGGTTGGGTAGAATGTACATCTTGTGGAAAATGGCGTTGCCTTTACAGCCAGAATTCTCTCAGTGAAGATGAGGAATTACAGTGGCAAATAGCACTTCAAGATAATTTATATACCTGTGGAAGTCCAATTTTTGATGAAGAACATCCATTGTATAATACTCTTTTTGTTTGTGAACTTATTTCATGTAACTCACCTATTGAGACAAACTATTATGCATGTACAAAAGGAGATCAAATTCAGCTTTGTTATTGGTGTGGAGCAATAGATGATTTATCCGATTTACCAACTACATTAACTGATAGATATAAAAAAGTTTATCCATGTTGTAAAACATGTAAAGAATTAGGAAAAGATCATTTTACTCAAATTGAAATTAAGACTAGTAAAATGAGAGTCAAAAAACGGCCATTAGAAGGTTAATTTTTTTACTTTATAAATATATGTTAATATTACATAAAATATATAAAATAAAGTTTTTTTAAAAATAATGGTGGCTATAAAAAATCTATCTATTATATATCCGTATGATAATATTCATGAGTATATTTTCAAACTTTGGCCCAAATTAATCTTAATTTAGGCCAAAATTTGAAACTATACTGTATAATAATTATTTACTATAAAAGAGGGGGGGAGGGTTATGAGAGGGGGGGGGTAATGTAAAACACATAATCCAGTTGGTCTCGCCTAATCATATTATGAATCAGCAACTATAAATAATGTTCATTATATGTTTATTTATTTTTTATTTTATCGTTATTTCTAATACTTTCAGTAAAAAATGTTTGCTTCTAATAAAAGACAAAATATATCTGATTCTAACATTCCCGACTCTGATATTTCTGATTCTAATATTCCCGACTCTAATATTTCTGATTTTA
>CAJVPY010001011.1:0-21596 GCA_910591965.1 Dentiscutata erythropus
ATTTTTATGATGTAATTATTACATATAATTTATAGCTTAAATTGAAATTACGCTTTATTAATATTATTAATATCATTACGAAGCTAATCATTATTACGGTACAATGGGATCATACGATTTTTGCGGCAACCGTAACCGTAACTTGCCGTATGTCGTAAAATTCGTTGGGACAATTCTACCGCATCACTAGTATCTAGTGATCTAAATTGGATGATTTTGGTAATATTCGATTCATCTCATTGAGACGAATCGAATGATACTAAAATCATCCAATTTGGATCACTGGATCATGTCAACCATAAATCTGCTAAGCCGAAAATAGGCGACCGAACCCATCCCTAACTTATCGTTATATGAAATACCTGAATTGCTAACTCTGGAGGCTAGTTAATTTTATTTTTAGTGTAGTATTTATCGTTACAGTATATGCAGATTGGAGATTCTACACTGATAGCGATAGAGTTTGATAATTAGTGCATATGAAGATAGATCCCTGTGTCGTACGTATGTTGTGACACCTAACCAAACAATACACAATGTCACTCTTCGGACAATTAAACTTGTTTGATATTAGGCATTTTAATTTTTCTAGCCGTTCAGCTATCGCTACAATTTTTAAATATGAGCGAAACAATCTCCAATACTGGAACTGAAGTCTTTGCACAATATGTTCCATTAGTTAAAAGTGCGAAAAATTTAATTAATGACATTTCACTGGTTTACGAGAATGCGGAATGTAATAAAGAAATTTGTTTAGTTATTACAAATCGAGTAAAAATTGCAGAATGTGCCATGGATATAAAGATGAGAAGCACAAAGGAGAATGAGAGTACTTTTCGTAAAAGAGAATATTTTTTAGTTTTCAAAAGCTTTGAAAATCTTTTGACAAATATCAAAGACTACGTTACAAAAGTGTCAACGTTTAAAGGATATAAAAAATATCTTAATGAAACTGAAGTCAGAAATAGATATGAAAAATTGACTGATGAATACATTAAATGTATGGAAGATCTGAATTTTACTATGGCAATTATTAATGAAAATGACAAAGTTTCAGACGCTCAAAATGTTGACAAAGCTCTAAAGGATGTTGAAAAAGTAAGTATAAATTTTGAGAACCCATTATCATCTTGATCATATTATGTTACCGTAATTTAATTTTTTTTTTTTTGAATCATCTATAAGACTCTTAAGGAAATGGATGATAATAACATCGACGAATTAATTCAAAAAATTAACATTTTAAAAGCCGAGAACTCAGAAGTCCACGTGCAAAGGATCGAACCAAATGAATTAAGCGAGCCTTATGCTCCAGCAATTCGTGGTCGTGTCTTTAAGAGAGTTCACGGAGTAAATGATGTTGCGTGTAAACCAGTTATTACTCAGGGTATTGAGGGCATTGAACGTGAATTATCAGTTCTCGGAAAATTAAATCAATCGCAATATATTCTTAATTTTTATGGACTTTCAAAGATTAATGGCGTTGAGCATACGATCTTTGAATGGTATGAATATGGAACTTTGAACGAAGTTTATAATAAGTATGACATTCCTTGGATTAGAAAAGTACAATTTATTCGCGATATATGCCGCGGCATTGTATTTTTACGTAGAGCGAATATTTTTCATCATGATATTAGATGTGAAAATATTTATGTAGGTATATGAAAAAATCAATTATTTAACCAGTTACTAAAGCAATGATATTATTAAATTATAGGTAACACAAAGCCTGAACTCAAAAATTGGAAATTTCAAAGTAGCACGCAAAACAGACGGAAAATCTACTAATATTTCAGAACTTGTAATAGATGTTATTCGTTGGATGGCTCCTGAATCAATTAAGAAATATGCTGATAATAAAAGACGCACTGAAAATACTTATACATCTAAATGTGAAATATTTAGGTATTTGTTGTTTAATTTCATTAAATCTCTTCTAAATTATAATTTGACTATTATTTTTCACGGTTAGTTTCGGAATGCTTATTTGGGAACTATGTTATGAAAAATTTCCTTACGAAAATTGGGAAATGAAAGATATAGCTGATTATGTTTTGAGCGGTAAACGAGAGAAGCTTTTAGTTGGATATTTTAGCAATCCCTCTGATGAAAAAATTCAAAAAGAACTTATTAAGATCATTGACGAAGGTATGTTTAAATTAATGATTATTACTGATTTACCGAGAATTTAAACTAATTCTCTGCTTATTTGATAAATAGCATGGCGACATTTGCCAGATCAACGAATAGACCTCGAAAATTTACATCGAAAGCTTGAAATTTTAGCTGCTAAAAATCCAATTACTCTTAGTACTCCTGGATTAAGTGAAAAAACAGACACTAAAAAAGTTTTCCAAGATATTCCTGAAAGTAGCGATTTTTTAATGTCTATCGAGAAAGGAATTGATTGTCATCGAAAGAGAGAACATGATAAAGCATGGAAATGCTTCGTGGAAAATGCCAATATTGGTGATCTATTAGCAAAATATTGGCAAGCATATTATTTGTTTAATGGGTATGGTGTTGTTAATATTGATAAAGAGAAAGCCAAACTACTTTTTAAAGAAGCTGCTGATAATGATTATACTGATGCACAGCTTCGATATGCAGTTTTATTGCTTTCAGATATTGTGAAAGAAAAATCCGAAAATAAAAAAGAACTAATGCGTAATGAGGTTATTCATTATTTAAAATTATCAGCCGATAATAAGAATACGGATGCAATGTTTTATTTGGGAGATATTTATGTTAATGGAAAACTTAGAACGCAAAAGAATGAAGAATTAGGATTTAAGTATTTAAATCTTGCAGCCAAGAATAAAAACGAGAAAGCGACTAAATTATTAAACGATTTGAAAAAAAAATAGATAGGTTGATTAGGTTTACTTTTTTTTTTAAATTAAATATTGAGTTAGGTTGAAACCCTATGTTAGGATATTTTTTTTTTGTTCTGACGCAATTTTACAACATATTTTATTTTGTCGAAAATTTTGTATTTTTTGGTGTAAAAAGAGATGTAACTTGAAATATTTGATATTTAGTAGGGAGGCAATAAATAGCGTGAGTTAAAGAATTTTTTATACTCAATGATAAAAGAAAGTAGCAGTAAATTTGGATTTTTCAATATGTAAAATGAAAATTATTTCAGCGACTTTTTAATAAAAGTTCAATAAGAAAGAAAATGTGATGTCAAAATTGCAATTTATTATAAAATTATCATTTATCGTAATTTTACGAAGAAATTTTCCTAAATTTGTGACATTATTTTAGAGCCTAGAAAGTCTGAGCGTTGCATCTAGAAAACAATTAGAATACGTACAATACGTGATCCAGAGCAATTTCATTTCATATTGATAGTCAATATTTTTTTTGTTGTTACAAGCTGTAATTATATATGTTTATTTGATTAGAATCTTGAATTTGCAAAGAAAATTTTAAAATACGTACACTCTAATAGTGAAGGGTGTGCTATTAATGATAATATACAAGAATCTTCGATTTTGGAAAGTGTATGACTAAAATACTTACGAACTAATATGATGGATGAGAATTGATGAGACAAATATAAAGAAATAAAACTTAATAAAAAACAATACTCACTCACTGTAAGATGGATAATTGATTAATTTGATTTGTATATTAATTTGATTTGTATAGGTTGTGCCTCAGATTAATGCTTGCGTCAGATGTCGACTTTTTGGCCCGCATTAACTGATCGACATTGATTGACCTAAATTAAGCCCAAATCCTTCCCAGATTCTTACCATAACCCTATCCTAACTTAGGCCGATTGACATCTGAGGCAAGCGTTAGTCTGAGGCACGACATATATAAATCATTAATTGCATAAACATAAAATACTTACGCTCTAATAATGATTTGTAGATAATTGTTTTGTTATTAAATAAGAGAGAATTTGATGTTGAAAATGCTCATAGTCCAATACTCACTTGCTGATAGTTTTTAGTTGTTACATAAGAGTTAAATAAATATTAGTGTATATTGATTTCTTAAAATGCTTATAGTTTTAAATGTTTGATTTCTTAAAATGCTTATAGTTTTAAATGCTTGCCTCCTAAGTTATACAGAAATCATTAGGATAACATATGTCAGTGTTTATAATAAATGTTTATAAATACTTACAGGCTAGTGATTTGTGTATATGTGGTTAGAATTAGACTAATTAAATTAAAAATATATATTTATATTTGAATACTTACAGACTGGCAATTTTAATGATAAATTTTTAACTTAGTAGAAATTTGATTAAAACGTTTATTACGCTAATACAATAATCATAATATAGCACTCACGAGCTGGAAATTGATAATTAAAGTTACATATATTAAAAATGAATTCACAAGAATCTTGTTTTTTTCTAAATTTGTTCAAGATACTTACCCGCTGATGATTAATTCGTTGTTTATATAACTTTAAATTAGTTGAAACCTATATTTTAAAGATATACATAATTACAAATACTCACAATCTGGTTTGGTATGAGTATAATTAATGTTATTGAATTAGAGATCATTTTAAATCTTGTATTTAGATACTCACTCTTCAAACGTGCTGGTGATTTATTTTTGATTGTTTAATAGTCATATAAAATATTCAATAATGTGTGAAGCTTTATTTAAAAATGTACATTGTTCCAAATACTTACTCCCTAGTCCTTTTTCGTGCAATGAATAAATGCTTTATTTTTGATATTGGAGAAATTTTGACTTAAAAATACTCACGGGCTACTTATTTGTTTACAACAAATTAAATATTTATTGACATTGAATAGCAAGCAACTTTGAATTCAAATATGTTTTTAGCTAGAAATACTCACCTCCTATTAATTTACATTGATTATGTTTAGTTTGCTAATATTAGCATAGGAATTAATTTTCAAAATTCGAAGTACTCACAAACTGGTGATTAAATTTATATGCGATTTGTCAGAATTTGTAATTTGAAAATTGACTATAAAAATTTTATAAACTTTAAATACTCACAAACTTGTACTATAGTGCACAGGTAATTAGTGGGCAATTAATAATGGAAAAATATTCATTTAAAAATAAAGTATTACAATGCTTACTCGCTAGTAATTTGGCGTGCGAATTAGTGATATATTATTCAATGCTAAGTCATTTAACTTTTTACATTACTCACATCCTGGTGATTTATATGTGTTATTGAAATGGTAAAAGCTTCTGTTTTGAAATGTTGCGTTAAACACTTACCTATTAATTTGTAGTTGTATTATAGAAGCTATATAAATTGATTGAAGATATTATATGTATTTAATTAACGAATTACTTACTCGCTGATAATTTAAGTATGAAATTAATATGTGTCATAATAATTCAATCTTAGAATGTTCATGGTCCAAATACTTACTCTCCGGTATCTTGGTTAGTAATATCGATTGATAATTGACTATAGCGTTTTGGTAAAAGTGATCTGTGGGAAGTGTTAATTGTTTTGAAGAGTTGTAAAGTGAATAGATTATATATATATATATCTATCTGTGATGTAGCGTTAAATTAATTTTTTCAAAAAAGTTTTGTCCAAATACTCACGGACTAATGTAGCTGATTGAGATTAGTATGAATCTTAACTTAAAACATTGATAATTCTGAATACTCACTCTCTAATAATATAATATGCAGTAAATACTATTAGTTATACTTATTTATCTTAAAATGTAACTAACACTCTGATATGGATACTGTAGAGCGCTGCATGAAATACCCCCTCAGAATAGTATACCAAAATTAAGGCCCGGGTTATCTCAATAGTCTCTCCCCAGTGTTGTACATGACATATATCCAAACAAATTATTGGATATGAACAGTCCAAGGGCAATTCATAGACAATGTCCAATGTCCATGTCCATTGACAACACTGGTCTCCCACAAAACTTTGACCAATATTCACGTATAAACTAGGTCGACGCGATTCTTATGCCTAATAAAAATGAGTGTTTAAATATCATCTAAAGCATCCCATTGGAGTCTAGGTTAAGCGGGATCCTTTCAGTATATACTTCGGGTACTGAAAAGTGCTGGCTGATGACTTAAGTCATACAATTTTTTTAATATGGCCTTGGTCATATGAACCGCCGTCAATAGAAAACAAACAGATTAATATTTTAAAAAAATATTAATACCTTAACTTTCCGTTTATTAATAATTTAATAGTCAAAATTAAGTTCTCTTTTTAATTTCAAATCATTGAAATTGCTTTGAAATTCATCAAGTTATAAGCAGTGAAAGTTAAAATATTAAAATTTTAAAATATTAATCTGCTTGATTTTTATTGACGGCTACCAATATAATCATAGGTCATATTGATCATATTGAATGCTATTTAAAAAAATATATTTATACTATGATTCTTACTATATCAAACGTTATGACAAAATGACCTATGATAGATCTTAAAGGTCATATTGTCATTTAAATCATCAGCAAACACTGGTACTAAATGCAGTGCTTTATAGTGTTCTATGGTTCACGGTCGGTTATCGATCGGTTATTAATTATGACTGATTGATTGCCATCTAAATGGCAAAATGACCAGTCAACTATCCGGTCAAACAGTTGATTTACAATAAAGCTTATTTTGTCATGCCATAAATTTAAATTTGACAGAGAATTCCAATTCGTTATTCTTTTATAGTTTCCGATCCGTAGCAAGTATACGCGTTGGGCGGAATGATTTTATGATTCTTTGATACTGTATCATTCGTTTATTCTAAAACGAAGTAACTAGAAAAAAATTAAGTTTGAACCATCTTTAAAGAGCCTTGATTATTATAAAGTGCATAAATACATACCAATTGTATCAATCACTTTAGTAAAACGGCATATTTAAGTACAGAGCTCTCCTGATAGATGATGATGGCTGTGTTATAGCAAAATTTTACACAACTACAAAATACATTTGAAGAAATTATATTAATATTATTTTTTATCTTTACTTTTTCTTGTCTTTTTTTTATTTTTTACTTGCGGGTGCCGAAGCTGAAATTTGAAGAAATTTTAAAATTTTGGGTATATATATATATAGTATTATTTAGGCAGTTTGAAGTTAATTTTTCAGTAAACATCACCCAAATAAATTGAACAGCCAATAAAAATGCCGGATAATTCTTACTAATCACATATTTATATCACTAATAAATTTTCCATATGCTTTGCACAACAATATGTGTTAGTTTAAACTACTCCCGACTATTTAAGCCGAAAATATTTATCTTAACTAGCTAATAATCTTTGGACTAATTTTAACTTCGACATAATGGATTTGCTTAGTGTTCCGCAAAAAGATCAGAACGGATCCTGTATTTTCATGGGTATGAATGTAATGTTAAACAAAGGAGATCTACCAGAATTGAAAATTTTTATATAATTAATATAGAAAACAAACCATCAGCAATAGGCTCGATTGGTCCCTCAGATCTTCCAAAATCATTAATTCGGATCCGGATTTTCTTTTGGCCACAGGTACATGTGAGAGACAAGTGGAGCCTTTGCCAGTAGTATCCATATCAATTATGCAGTTTTAGTTCGAATACCCTTCATAAGATGCTATTTTCATACCTATTAAAAATACCGGATCCGTTTGGATCTTTTTTTGCGGAACCTAAATTTGCTACTTTAATAGGTTACTCGGTTATATATCGCTCGATTCCTCCCTCCTGAGAATTCTAGAAAAGTCATGTTAAAATTTAACTGCATGCGGCCTTAGATTAGTTGGGTTGTTAGTAGGTCTAAAGATCTCAAATGAGACCCAAAGTTTCAGCTTCAACCCACAATGATTATGAAATATCGCTACATTTAATTTAAATAATACCTTAAGATCCTTAAATAGCCATAATAAAACTTTTATCTTGCCAAAAAATGACTTTATTATCACAGTACTTTATGAATTCGACAATATAAGCTTAAGAGCCCCGGTAGATTAGCATCGGTCATGATTGTGCCGATCACTACTGGTAGTGCGTTCAATCGACTAATTGCTGTGGTTTGTTTCTTTATCACACTGGTCAAAATGAAAATTTGTATTAGTTCGCCCTAGTTGAAATTATACAAACGGACTGCGAATGTGCTGAATGTATACATGGCATTCTGCCAGTATTTCCCCAAAATTAGCAAGATGCTCGCAAAATACTAGTTGAATGTCGTCAAAAACCAATATAAATCCAGCACATTTGGCGTTCCATCAGTATAATTTCAACTAAGGTGAACTGATGCTGACCTTTTCATTTTACTAGTTTTACCTTTGTAGATAGCTTGATTGTGTAATTGTAAAACGTGCTTCTTGGTCAAAGACTCAACAAAAATACATTATTTTTATATTTTTTGCTGGTCATATCTATGCTCAAGTGATTGTCATTTTACAAACCGCAATAATTAGTCGATACACCCTAGATGACCGGCCATTACAATAATTGAACCCATCCCTAATCTGGAATAAATATATTTAAATATTTATTTTGCTTTATATTACTTACTCCCTATAACATTGATTATACGCAGTCAGTAGATAATTGAGATCGATTTAAGAGAATTTTTATCAATTTAGATGCTTACATCATATAATCTGGTGCGTTCCTGTAATTCGATATGTGGTTAATGAAAATTGAGTCATTTAAATAAATAGCATTGACATTGATTACAGGTTATTATTATTGATTGATCCAAGTTCAAATGGCTCGACATAATGTATTTTGTATATAAGATAGTTTTACAAAGCTTTCTTATTAAGAATTTATCATGTCAAGTGGACCACATTTTTGAGCTTAAAATTGAATTGTACTTACATGATACTATTGATAAATAATAATTGGAATAATAGTTACTTGGCATTGAATAGGGAGAAATTGCATTTTAAACGTTCAAATACCTACTCTCTGATATGTTTAAAGTCTGTGAGTAACTGTTCGGGTATTTTTTATTAAATCCGTACTCTATATACTCACTCACTAGCAATTTAAAGATATATAATTAATAAAAATATAGGGAATTATCGAAAAACACAATTTCCAAATACTCACAGCCTAGACCATAAGTAAATGATTATTAATACAGTATTTAATTCTGATTCTAAAATTTTAAAAATACACTAATATACTTACATCCTGGCGATTTATTGAATAATTGTCTGGATATTAATATTTATTAGTTTCGGATTTTTCGGATTTCAAGTACTCACTCACTAGCAATTTTATATATATAATCGATTAAAATCTATTGAACCAGAGAGAAGTATCGAGTTTCCATATACTCACTCACTAGCAAATTATGCAAATATAATTGATTAAAACATATTGAATCAACGAGAAGCATCGAGTTTCAAGTTACTCACACACTAGCAATTAATGCATATGTAATTGATTAAAACATATTGAATCAACGAGAAGTATCAATTTTTTTCAATACTCACGCCCTAGTCATTAATAATGTTTATCATACAAGTAATTAATAACAATTTTAACTATTGATATCGAAATTGACTACAAAATTTTAAATATTTTATTTACTTACAGCCTTTAATTATTTTCAAGTAATATAACCAATTTATGACCATTATTAGATATAAGATTTACGAAAAGCTAGTTTAAAATATTTTGAATTTAAATATTTACCCTCTGATAAGTTAAGGTACATGAAGTTAGTTAATAACAATTTATTATCAAAAAAAAAAAAAAAGAAAGAAAAAAATAGACTTAAAAATGTTACACTCACTCGCTAATAATATATTTGATGAATGCAATTGTTATTTGGTATAGAAAAAATCCGACTTCATCATGTTCATTTTCGAATACTTACATCCTGTAATTTGACAGTATGAAATATTGTTTATGTAATTACTAGATGTAAATTAACAAAAAAGTTTTCATTTTAAAACATTATAGCCTAAATACTCACTCTCTATATAAATAAACAAATTTGTTATTTGTATTAAATTTAGCCTGTAACTTTGAATGTTTATTGTTCAAACACTTACTCTCTAATATAGTGATTGCTTAAAAATATGCTATGACGTTAAATAGAGTTTCTAATTCTTTAATACTCACTGACTAATAATTTAATGTAAGACCACCAGGTAATTATTTAATTAGCGAAGTGCATGAGTTTAAAATAATTCACATTCTACCTTGAAATCTCGTCCCTTATTGCAGTTTGCAAAATAATGTGTCTTTGATTATAGCTACAACCCAACAATTAGGGCAGTCCAACTATTGATAATTAATATCACATTAAATTTAACCAAATAAAATGTAATGCCAATAATCACATGGTTTGGAAATGGATAATTTTATATCGCAGCATACACATGCGCAATCATCTAATTGTTGCGCGATTGTGCATATAAAGTTTAGATCTGTTTGATTGTATATGTAAGCCATTTGTGGATTTTGATCAAAGATACATCGTTTTGTAAATGTAATAATTTATCGATGCTCATATAAAATCATGAGTTTTAATCGATTATATATATCAATTGTTATAAAAATATTATACTATTTAGGATGTTAACGGCTTGACTCGACTTATATATTTATTATTATAAACCCGATTAATCAATAGGGCCGATTGAGTCGTTAGCACCCCTAACCATATTTCACTACACAAACCACCCTTATGATAGCAAAACCCACGTGATTTCTTTAATAATGATTTCTTTTTTTTTTTTTTACCACTATTTAAATATTTGATGAAATGTAGCAGACCCCGGTGGTTTATGAAGTGAAATATGGGATTTATTTTTAGCATCGATGAACGAATGCTTCTTTTTAAGAAGTGTATAAATATAAACAAAACTCACTCCCTGTCATTTGTGTGTACGTGATTTGCTAATGGTTAAATTAGTGTTTTTTTTTGAAAATATATTTTTAAATATTCACCGTCTAGTTTATGATTAATAGAATAATAATAAAAGATTTAGATTATATTTGAACTAGCTGACATCAAATTTATGTTTAATATACTTACTCTCTAATGCATTTATGAATAATGAATTAAAATTATAGTAAGAAATATTTGATCTTAAATTTCAGAACACTCACGCTCTATGTATGGTTGATTGTTGTTAGTGTTATTAGGATTAGAACGACATTGATTTTATAATTCCGAATACGTACTCTCTGGTAATTTTTTAGGTGTTATAATTTATTATTGAAGGATTTGATAATGAATGTGATTCGAGATACTCAACTCACTAATAATTTTAACTGATTAGTAAAGGCTAATTTGAAATGCACATAATTCTAAATACTCACAAACTTCTGAATTGTTAACGAAATCAATTAGATTATTATTAGATCTTTAATTTACGTTTATAATTATTTGATTTGAATGCTTACGATCTAATAGTAGTATGATGAATAATTGATTAGAAATTTGATTTTTTAAAAAATCTACAATATTAAATACTAACTTCCTAGCAATTTAATGTATGAGTGATAAAAATTGATTAAAGATTATTTGATATTAATAAAAAAATATTGACTTGAAATATTTTTACTTCCTGATAATTGATGCGTGTATAATAATTTAGAACAGTTATCAAATACTAAATTTAAGAAAGGTTTTCAACTTCATTTTGTAATTAAAAATCATACTTACTCCCTGATATTGTTTATGCATGTACGTTTAGAAATCATTAATTATTCGTATTTGATACAAAATTAGTGAAAGAATTGATTTTTATTCAACACTCACGCTCTAAGTTTGATTGATGAGTAATTGATTAGTGTTGCAATATTTTTGTCATAAATATCAATAACTGCAAATACCCACTCTCTAGTGATTTATGCACAATATTATTGAGTAGAATTGTTTTTAATTATTAAAAACATCGATATAACTATTGAAAATATTTACTCTCTAATGATTTATTTTGAAAAAATAATTAGGACAGTTATAGGATATTAATTTGACGAAAACCAATTTTAACTATTTACTATACTGAATACCTACTTTCTGGTAATTTCATATGATAAATAACTGGTTAAAGTTGTAATATTTAATATTATCAGAAAACTTAATGCTCACAATCTAACAGCGCAATTAATGAATAAACTTTATTGATATATAAATCTATTAATAATTTCAAATACGTACTCTCTGATAATTTGAGTGATATTCGGTGTTAAATTATTGCAAACCCATTTAATTTGGAAATTCTATGTCTTGAATACGCACGTTCTAATAGTATACGACGGAATAATGTTAATATCGATTAACGATAAAATACTTATTGATTAGATTTATATAGTGTTTATCAATGGAAAATTTCAATTTAAGAATTTGTACTCACGTCCTAATAATATGGATATGGATATTTGATTAGAATAATTTTATACAATAATACAATATTTATTTATAAATATACCTACTCCCTGGTAATTTGACAGTGATTTCCTATTTAATATTGAATTATTGAAAAACGTTCAATAGACATTTACTCACGTCCTGGTAGTTTAGATGCATAAAATGATTAATGCTAGATTGGATGTCCAAATAGTGGGAATATAATATTTAATTTGAAATTTTCAAATGCTCACTCCCTAAAATATGAATAAAGCATTGTTTAATTATAAATCGTTGACAGATTATCATCGACCGGTAGGATGTTCAATCAACGGTTTCCATCTTTGACAAATTTGTAGACCGTTCGCGCCTGATTGTCACCCGATTGCATGATTGTAAATTGCATTTCTTGGTCAAAGACACAATATATTATTTTTAAATTTTTTGAGCTGTGATCTACAAATTTGAGATGTACGTATCGTCTTGAAACCGCGATAATTAGTCGATACCTCGGTCATAACCGCGATCGAACCCATCCCCAATCCGAAATAAGTAAATTAAAATATTTTATTTGGTTTTATAAATACTTACTCTCTGATAATTTTGATATGTAGTAAATAGATAATTATGATCGATTTTAATAAACTTTATTCATTTTTTAATTGCTTACATCATATAATCTGGCACGTTACTGACGGATAAAATTTAAATAAATTGCGTTAGTTAAAATCAAACTAGCGATAAAGTGAATAAAAAATACATACTCTCTAATGATTAGTTACGTGTATTATCCATAATTAATTAATTAGAGATACGATATTAAACTGTTAAAGCTCCTTGATTTTAATGATAATACACACTCCCTAATTAAGTAATTAGTTAATTAGTTATTTGATATTCATATTTAATATTGAGTAAAAAAAGTATAATTCCAAAAATTTACTTCCTGTAATTCGATATGTGGTTAATATAATTTTGGTTAATTAAACAAACAATCATTGATTTATAGATTATTATCGTTATCATTGTTCCAATGCAAATGACTCGACATAATATATTGGTATATAAGATAGATTTACAAAACTTTCTTATGTCAAGTGGTTACATTTTGAGCCCAACATTTTCATATTAGGCTCTCAGTAAGCCATTTCATTATCGAGAGTGAATTGTACTTACATGATACTATTGATAGCAATCTGTGAATAATTGTTCGGATATTTTGGTTATTGAAATTCAATTTTTCAGTACTCACTCCCTAGCAATTTATGAATATGTAGTTGATTAAATTATAGTGAATTAATAGACATTTAATTATTTAATTCTAATTCAAAATTTAATTACTTACAACATACTGACGATTTTTTATATGCAATTAAATAATTGTTTAGAGATTAATATTTATTATTGAACTTCAGATATTTTGATTTACAAATTTTTAAGTACTCACTCACTGGTAATAAATGTATATATAATTGTTAAAATCTTAAATCATTGAGAAGCATTGCGTTTCCAAGTACTCACACACTAGTAATTAATGCATATGTAATTAATTAAAACATATTGGATCAACGAGAAATATCGATTTCCAATACTTACGCCCTAGTCATTAATCATTTTTATTATATAAGTAATTTAATAAGTATTTAATTATTGATATCGAAATTAACTATAAAATCTTAAATATTTTATTTACTTACAGACTGGCAATTTTGTATTTGCAGGTAGTATACACACCATTATTAGAATAAATTAATGAAAAGCTAGTTTAAAATTTTTAAACCTAAACATTTACCTTCTGATAAGTTAACGTGCATAAAAGTTAGTTAATATCAAAAAAAAGAATTAAAAATTAAAAATGTTACACTTACTCGCTAATTATATTTGGTGAATGTAATTGTCATTTGATATTGAAAAAATCTGACTTCAAACCGATCATTTCCGAATTCTTACATCCTGTAATTTGATAATATTAATGTTATTCAAATAATTACTAGATATAAATTGGCAAAAAAAATTTCATATTAAGACATTATAGCCTAAATACTCACTCTCTGTTAAATAAGTAAAATTGTTATTTGTATTAAGTTCGCTAAAAACTTTAACTTAATGTTTATTGTTCAAATACTTACTCTCTAATAAGCGATTGATTAGAAATATGCTATGACATTAGATGAAGTATCTAATTCTTAATACTCACTGCCTAATAATTTAACAACCGGATAAATGATTGAATTAGCGAGATGCATGAGTTTAAAATAATTCACATCCCATCTTAAAGCATCGCCCTTATTAAGGTTGCAAAATGATATGTCTTTGATTATATTAAATAAATATAATATAACTGATCAAAATATGAATTAATAGACAATTTAGAATCTCAGAAATTTTCCTCGTTCATCATCATAAAAGCCATGGGCTCACATCTTTTTTGCAAAGCGCTATAAAAATTGCTTCAAAATCGCAAATGGAATGACAATCAGAATTTTAACAAAGACATCATTTTGCAAACTGCAATAATCTGGAGCTATGGTAAATTTACACAATATACCGATTGTTATTGAAAATATTATTGAATCCATAATTATTTAGCACCGGTGAGCGAATACTTTTTTGCTAGGAAGCGTATAATATAAGTAAATACTCACTCTCTATCATTTGCATGCGTGATTGGTTGATGTTTAAATTAGTGTTTATATCAGACTTCAGTTATTATTAATTTTTACCTCCTGATAGATTAATCATGCAATTTGATATTTAATTAGTGATGAACTTTATTCGAAAAATATTTTTTTATATTTACCGTCTAGTTTATTAATAGATGATTTTAGATGATATTTTGAATTAGCTAACATTAAATTTATGATTCAATATACTTACTTTCTAATCCATAATTTATGGATAATGTATTAAAGTTATTTAGCAATTCGCTTATAGGAATTTTAACTAATGATTCCAAATACTCACTCTCTGTAAGCGATTGATTAGTGTTATTAAAAGTAATATTTATTTTAAAAACTTTATAATTCAACATACGTACTCTCTGGTAATTTTTTAGACGTTATACTTTATTAGAGAAAAACGATTTGATATAAATACAATTCTAGACACTCAACTCCCTAATAATTTTTGATGAGTAATTGCTTAAGGCTGATTTTAAAATGTACATTATTCAAAATACTCACCAACTTATGAATTGATTATTAATCAATTAGGGTTTATTATCAGATATTGAATTTATTTTAGATCATTATTTAAGATTCGAAATGCTCACCGTCTAATAGTATGATGAATAATTGATTAGAAAATTAAAATTTAAAAGTATTTATAATCTCATGACTTACTTCCTAGAAATTTGAAGTATAATTGATTAAAGACAATACAGTATTTATATTAACAAACAAAGTATAGACTTGAGATATTTACTCCCTAGTAATTGACGCATGTATAGTAGTTTAGAACTGTTGTAGAATACTAAACCGAAGCCCTTTAATTTCATTATTAAAGTTATTCAAAATCATACTCCCTTAATAATTTGGATGCATGCACGTTTGAGACTATTAATCATTCATATTTGATGTAAAATGACTTTTTATACTAATACTTACGCTCTAATAATTGACGAATAATCGATTAGCGTTACGTTATGTTTGACATAAATATTATTAATTACAAATACTCACTCTCTAGTGACAATACTGATAGCTTAGAATAATTTTTGTAATCAAAAAACATTAATTTAACTACTAAAGATATTCACTCTCTAAAGGATTAGAAAATTGATAAAATTGTTATAGGATGTCTAATTGATGAAAAAACTCTAATTTTAAATATTTATTATTATGAATACCTACATTCTGGTGATTCATAAGAATTTGTTAGAACTTTCTTGATATTTAGGAATTATTAGTTCATGATTTCACTCACTCTCTAATAATATGATTGATAAAAAATTGATTAATTTGTTATATTTGATATCAAATCAGCTAAGAACATAATACTCACTTTCTAGCAGTGCAATTAATAGATAAACGATTAGAAAGTTTTAATTGAAAAAAATGTGACATATTCAATTTCAAATACATACTCCCTGGTAATTTGAGCGATATTTGATGTTAAATTATTGTGAAACCTAGTCACATAGAAAATTGTAGATATAAATACGCACGCCCTAATAGTTACAATAGATTACAGATTAGAAATATTCAATATTGATTATTGATAAAATGTATTTATTATAGATAATCACTTTTGGCTAATTTGATGTGTTTGTAATTTACAGGTAGTTGATCAGTATTTATTAATTGGAAGATACTATTAGAAGATACTAAATTATCAGTGCATATTATAATACGAACTTACAAGCTAGTAATTAGAATTGTATTGATTAATTGTCGCTAAATTCAGAAATCATTAATTACAAAATTTTATATAATTCAAAACTTACTATCTTTGTAATTTGAGATGTGTAATTGATGTATAGATAATTAGAATCGTATCATTTATTGGATGAAGAACAAATATTTGTGCTTAAAATACTCACTTCCTAATATAGTGAATTATTAACACAATTAATCAAGTTATAATTTTTGATATTATAATAGCATTAAATTTTAAAAATCTTTCAAGAATTACCGACTAGAATTCATGAATAAAAATGTTATATGATGTTCAATTAACAATAAAAAAAAAACGGTGAATTTAAATGTGGCACTCACGTCCTATTTGATAGATAAATATTATTGATTATTTTTATATATTGTTTAACCAATAGAAGTTTCAATTTAATAATTTGTAACTCACACTCTAGTACGTAGTATGGTTATGGATATTTGATTAGGATCATTTTATACAAATTTATTTTATAAATTATACCTACTCCCTGGTAATTTAACATAGATTTTAATATTAAATTATTGAAAAACTTTCAATAGATATTATAATTTAAATGCTCACATCCTAGTAATTTGGTGCACGTAAATTGATTAATAATAGATTGGATATCTAAATTGCGAAAGGATTTAACTTGAAAATTCCAAATACTCACTCCCTGAATATGAAATTTATATAAATATATAAATAATCAGAGTTATTGAACTAGAATGAATCATAAACTTAAAAACCAAAATACTTACAAACTGATATTTTAGCATTCGTAAATGAATTAATGCGCAAATAGCTCAATTTGTTATTAAACAATTTTGACTTTAAATACACACATTCTGAAATTTGATTCGAGATTATTTAGTGAAAAAATTTATTTAAAATATTTATATTGAGATACTCACTCTCTGGTAATAAGATTATCAATCAATTAGTAGAAATTTTTTTGAATTGCATAAGTTCCTGAGTACTTACGCCCTAATACGTAGTGCGTTTGATAGACAATTTATTAAGATTACATAATGATACGCTGTTGGATGTTTAGCAATCTTAATTTTACCTCCTAATGCATATTTAACGTTGATAAATATTTAATACATTTAATTTTAAAGTTGCTAACGATTCCTAATTACTTACATTCTTGTAATTATTAGTGTGTAGATTGACCGATAATTCAATAAAGTTAGGAGGCTGATTTTTTTGATCAAAATTTATTTAATTAGTGAGGATCTGCAATCTGCATACAATACACTTTTAGTTTCTTTCCGATTACCTATATTTAGTAAAGCTCAACGTAGTTAGCTGTTAGTACGTATGTAACGTATTAGATAGAGGCCCAAAAATAGTATGTGAAATCCTTAAATAGAACGCCTTTACGAATTCGACATATCGATATTCGATAGTCAACATAGCGTACATAGTATACATGGTGTATATTAACATAGCGAACAGAATCTACTAACAGTGCAAAAGTTATAAAATATAAAGCTAACTTAGTTGATTTTAAACTTCGAAATTCGAATAGAAGAAGTGTTGGCTCTAGTAGTTAAGGTTGGTAAATGACCGGGTTATTTGTTATGGCATCAAATAACCTTAAAACGACTAGTCATTTCTGGTTATTTAAATTTGGGTCATTTGCAAATAATTAATAGTTTTTGGATGCGAAACATCCAATAACTGCAGTATTCGGCATATTGATACTGATCAAATAGTGATCAGCTGATCAGTATTTAATTAGTATCAGGTGACGAATACGAAGACGTATCTTGCTTGGAAGTTACTGTTGCGTAGCAGCCAATAACAGTTTTATCCGGTAGATGACGACGTTCAGACGACTATAAATTATGATATAAGCTTTTTTTATTTACTTTTTACAAAACAAATACGCCAAAAGCGAAAATATGAATATAAAATTTATTTTCTAATCAAATAAAATAATAAATATTTTAAATAATTATTTCTTTTATTGGCTGAATAATACATATTACAAACCATCATAAGAGATTCTTGTGACAAGAACTGGCATTATTCCAGAAAATACTAGAAAAGCCACTTCAAATTTTAAAAATTGGCATCAAACCGTTGGTTACAATTATGGGATTGAAACAATCAATAAAAAAGTTTAGTTAAAGACTGAAATGACAGAGTTTATACTAGGAATATAACAAATTAAAAATTTTGTTGAATATTCACTTTCACCTCTTATTAGTGATATGGGCTGGCCCTGGCCCAATGGCCAGGCCAATGGGTGGTTGACCCTCAGCCTGCACCCTCATGGGCTGGGCCAGTCGTTAAAAGAAGTGCTAGAATCAATTCTCATATACTGGCTAAAAAATTGGCTAAAAATCAACTAATAATGTAGACACTCACTAGTTGGCTAATTTAGGTGATAAATTAGCAAATAATAAGAAATAGAAATGCCTGGTATGTTCAGGTGTATAGACAATTAATTAATATAAAATATAATGTATTATAATTAGATACAAAACTAAATGATTTTTAGTATACTAAAATTTGACAAGGAACTACCTGGTGGATTTTTACATGCTTGATATATATATTGAGATGAAAAATTTATATTAGCTAAAATGTTTGGCTTAATCTACCAGCTCAAGCTTTTTTAGAATCAACACAGCTTATGATTTTTTTCATCAACCTGTATCACTACCTCTTATACACTTATTTATATCTTCTTAATTACTCTGATAGAAATTACCAATTTATAATATCAAATAAAAAAGAATTTTAATTATTATGGTTCACACTAGAGTTAATACCTCAATCTAAATATAGGAACCCCTACAGCAAAAAGAGGCTTGAACCAAAAATTTTGATTCTGTAATTTTTTAAAAATCATGTCTATTATTTTAATTCTTTGAGAAATTGTATTTTTTTTAAAAAATTTTTGGCCCAATGCTATTTGCTGTGAGGTTCTTATATATTTTTTATATCCAGATTAATCTGGTTTTATCATAGTATAAATCTGAATTTAAATTTAGATTTATTTATATCCAGATTTAAAAATATTATCATGTTATATTACATGATATAGTATATATCTAGATATATAAACCTGAATAAAGGTATTAACTCTAGTATACACTAAATAGAAAATTAAAACAATTAAATAATTTGAACTATTGAAAGCATTATAACAATTTAACAAATAAAGAAATATGTTAAATATTTCAATATAATTCAATTTCTATTAATAATTATTAAAGTTTACAGTATCATATTTTTATATAGTGTTGTTTACTTTTTTAACCCAGAGGTAAAGAATACTATTTAATCAAAATAACTTAGTTTGTTTTTACATTTGATAGTATATTATAATTTACTAAATATTTTTAAAAGAATGATTAGAGTTGTATTGAAAGCAATATTACAGGTTTAATAATTCTAAATCATCTAATTTTGCAAATTTTCAAGGACCAATTCATGATTTTAAACTTTATATTTTGAAGTGTCTTGAAGATTGTCAAATTTCTTAGTTATATCTTTAAAATTATAATAAAGTCATATATAAGTATTTTATTAAATTATTTGTTTATTTTATAACTGCACTTATATTATTGTTACTTGATTTAAATGATCTAGAAAAATATTAGTATTGTATTTAAAGGCTTGGCAAAAAGATTTTTTTAAAAAATATTGTTAGTATT
This sequence comes from Dentiscutata erythropus, assembly GCA_910591965.1. Taxonomy (NCBI): domain Eukaryota; kingdom Fungi; phylum Glomeromycota; class Glomeromycetes; order Diversisporales; family Gigasporaceae; genus Dentiscutata; species Dentiscutata erythropus. The sequence continues at coordinate 20,366 of CAJVPY010001011.1, forward strand.
GATACTAAAAACCATAGTACATATTTAAAATGAGTGGCATGAATGCTAGAGATATGCTATATGCATTATGCAGGTAATGTTGTATGCATGCAAGTTGTCTAAAATTTAAAAATATATATTATTGCACAGAAAATTTTGGGTTGCCAGGAGTTAAATCAACTAGCAAAATTAAACTAACAAGACACTAGATTACCTTAGCAAAAGAGATATTTAGATTTAACAAAGTGAAATAGTTCTAAGGCTTTAGCAATCCTTAAATAACAGACAAACTTTTGGTTTAATGATGCTTGAACCACGGAAACCAACCTGCAAGAAAATCAGGTATTGACAATACTTTCAGGTTATAATATCAGACAATTAAACTATACTAGGGTGTTTAAATAACACTAAACCAAAAAGACAATAAGAGTTTGATTAATCAGGTAAACAATAGGAATGATCTAACCTAAATGTAGATTTATACAGAAGGGTAATCTTTGTATCAGAAAATTTTGAATATAGATAAGTAGTGATTACTATCAAATATTTGATAACTATCGATAATTCTTATTAATAGTTAGGGCAGTGACATATATTACATAATATCTTTTTACTATAGAGGTACCCCCCACATAAGTCAACTCTAATTGGCTAATTTAAAAAATATTATATATATAATTATATTACTATTGTTTTTTTTTTCAGTATTAAAAGTGATCTCTTTGTCAATGGCGATTTATTATCATTAAGTTTTATTTCGGTATACAATAAGAGTACATATAGCCACATGTGCATCTTTTGAGTGCCTAATTTAAGTAGTCCACCTGAAGGTTCTACACTATCTGCTGTACCTGCACCCCAACTAGGGGTACCCATTTAAACCCTCTGATCATATCCTTACTTCTACCATGTGGGACTTAAGACCTGGATGTAATCTCACCATGCGCTGCCAGGGCATCATGGGTCTATGCGACACTACTAGATTAATAGCCAGACTTAGGACAAGACCATATGTCCTGATTTATCCTCAAAGTAAACCCGCCAGAGTGATACATTCCTATATATGTATTCACCTAGACTTCAGTAACTTACGCCATACTTTAATTCATGTACTTGGAGTCAGAGCATAACTAGTAGGGCAAAAAGGGGAGTTCTGGCACACTTTTTCGGTACCATGGGTACTAAAATATTCATTTTGCTTTTTAGATCGCTCAAGAAGTCTATATTCTATAAAAACTCTTTAGTACCTATA
>CAJVPY010001012.1:0-21592 GCA_910591965.1 Dentiscutata erythropus
ATCAATTTTGGTTAAACATTTTTTGGTTTTACAACAATCTAATGTACGAAGTTTTAAAAAAAAGGCCTCCTTCTCTTGCTGATCTAGAAGAGTCGTTAATTGTTCATTAACTTCGGGCTCTTCATTATTTTCTTCAATAGGATATTGAGCAAATATTCTTTGAAAATTTTCGATCTGTAATGGCATAATAATTTGATTATCAAATTGTTGGATTTCTTCATTATCTTTTATCTTTTTATTATCTTGTACATCGCTAAGTTCTACATTTTCGGAAGGTGATTCTTCTGTCTCTAATTTTTCTTTAAATTCTAATTCATAATTGTTACTTGTTTGATAGGATGTTTTGAGTTGGTTAAATTCTTTTGCTAACGAATATATTTCTGAATGTGTTTCTGAAAAAATTGAAGAAACTAATATATGCATCAAATTCAATTTTTTTTTTCTTTTGATAAAATCGAACACGGAATTAAACAAAATGTATAGTTTTAACCGCAACTATTTAGAAAATTATTGGACAAGGATGACATTAAATTTCTCGTATATTACACTGCCATTTCATTCATGCAAACCATGCATAAAATGCTTGATTATGTATCAAAGTATCATGACTAAGATTTTTCATTGTTTTTAACAATGGGTCTTCCTAAAATATATGGCGCTAGGTCAAAACACAACCAATTCAGCTAACTGCAATAACAATTTAAGTAATTATAAGTCAATACGTAAAAGTAATTGTCACTGTTATTGTTAATGTTCCAGATAAAAAATTACTATATATGTATTAAAAATGATCTCTTGAGTCTATTTATGAAAATATAATAAGCTTAAATCGGATTATTCCTCTACGAAGTACTGTACGTAGTAATAAACGCCTACATGCATAAATAGATAAAAACTGTTACGTAGAACATATTTACTAATTAACAAAACATTAGATTTTGCTGTATAGATAACTAATAAGGACTATACATAAAGAAATAGAAGTATTGCAGATATATACAATTCGAGAATGAACAAGTGCGCCAGGGTGACCAGCAAAAGTACAGACACATGATAAAGACGCCATATCCATATCTTAATAACTAGTACTATATTTGCTTTTTACATATTTCATTTTATGAAATTTTCACAACAATTAAGCTGCATGCAAGAGCTAGACAATTCAATAATTTTCTATTATGTGGTGTCCTATCATGTTCTCGTACTTCTGGTAGTCGCCTTGGCACACTCAGAATAAACAAATAAAAATTAGGGTATTTATAATTGATTATAATATTTATATTCTTAACAATTAAAAATTTACTAATTCTAATTATGTACAATATATTTTATCATATTACCTATCTTAGCTTTCAATAATAAACTGATGCTTTATAACATAACCAAGCCAAAATATTCTGACCAGATTATCATAATTACAAATTTCAGTCAATGAATGCATTCTATCTCCAATTCCATATTCGTAATAATAGCCAAGCCAGATATTTCGCCCGACTATTTATTTCTGCAGAATTTTGATGATTAATGATGAATTCTTAATTTTAATAATAATGACTAAGCAAAATATTATCATACTATCATTCATATTTGCACATTTTTGATAATAAGGATGTACTATTCCAATTCTCATAAACCATCCATATTATCATTAATTTTAGACCAAAAAAATTTATATATATATATTCTTGAATGTTGAATATACCTGATATTAATATTAGAAGCTACTCAAGCTTAAACTAATTAAGCGTAATGAACATCAGAAAACATATCATACCTATTGCTGGCTGTATTCAACTCAAATTGCTCACGATATAATAGAAAAAAAGTTATTTTTGGATTTTAAATAAAAAATTTACTTAATCTAAAACACTACTAATCTTAAATAAAGCCAAAATACTTACTTTCTTAGTGAATAATAAATTGAAGAAAAAGATACTATGTAATCAAAAAAAAATTAGGTTCTTTAAGTGATACGTACATATCACCGCATTTGTACGATTTTGATTGGTTTATCAATCTGCCCGATAAATTCTGAAACGATCTTGTGATTTACATTGATTTACATAGATTTATATCGGAAATATTTATCCGATCAAAATAGCTTTTTACACTATTTTGCCTCTAGCATAAAATTTTAGCACTTTTTTTTTAAACAAAAATGTTCCTAACTTGATTTTAAAATTAATTAAGCACAAAAAAAAAAAATTGAAAAATTTTCAATTTAGTCTCTTTTCTTAGCATCTAGCCCAAATTATCACCAATTATATAATTTGATTATTATTTGTCCCGTCAATACAGGAAGTTGAGGCAGTTTTGTTAAATGGACTCGGAGCAAGGTTAACCCATAGTATTAATACAATATCGTTTATTGTAAATGATTTTGATACATCGAGATAAAAAAAGTCGGAACAAACAAAAGTTTCACTAATCCCCCGCAAAAATATATCTTTTCATCGACAAGTACAGCAGCTTGTTCTGCCCTCGGTGGAGGAACGAATGTATTTACATTATTAATAATAAATAAAAAACAAATAATAATTGTTAGCATTATAGAATTAATTATTTTGTTTTGCTAAAATTCTGCTCAAGATATTATATATAAGATGTTTGCAATTTATATTATTGCGTAATTTGTGCAAATAATCATAATACTGTAATAAGAAAGTAATACAGATTAATCACAATTCGAATTTTCGATTTCAAAGGCAATAAATTAAAAAACATAATCTATTTAAGAAATTATAGAAATTCCTCGTGAGAGATATATCTTCTAAAATTCCTTAAAGTTCACTATTTACATCTTGCTACATTTAAAAGACATAACACATAATTTTGCTTTTAAATTCTAGATTTGTTAAGTTCATAATGCAATTATTTAGGCTAGATGCTGAAAAAAGGGACCAAATTGACAAAAAATAAGTTTTGATTTTTATATTATAAAATCTAGATTAACTTATAGAAAAATACAAATTTTAAAAGATTATACTGTAAAATTTTATTAATACAACAGCATTTCTTCTTTAAGGGAAAATGTTTCTGAGTTAATTTTAAATTAAAGCTTAAAAATTAATTTTGAAAAAATTGTCAATTTGGTCACTTTTCCCAGCACCTAGCCGATTTATTTAAACAAGCAACAAATTTATGGCACAATTATAGCAGGTTTAAACATAATCGCCAGTTTTATTATTTTTTATACATATATAAACATTATTGATAATTTATAATTAGTTTAATTTAAAATAATAATGACAATAAAATAACAATAAAAGAGAGAAGAATTCCATTATTCGTTTAATATAGATTAATGGGAATAATTTGTACTAGAAATATTACTTTTAAATCTTTGTTTTCTTCTTTAGCTTCACAAAGATTAGATCCAATTATTGAAAATAAACAAACACCAACATATACATTTCCAAGCCCACTACTATCTAAAGATGCTTCTGTCATAATAGTATTGATGCATGTCTTGTTTTCAAAAAATTTCCAATAGGCAATGGGTTCTTGTACTTTTAATCTAAACAGAAATATATTAACAACTTGTCTAACGATCTCTTCTATCATTTCTTCGTTTTCCGATAATTTTTTTTGATCTTTAAATGTACAATAATGATTCATTAGCTTCGCAATTTCTGTTTGCAATTTTACAATTAACTGATGTTCCTTATCTCCTTTAATGTTGCAAAATCCTCGATTCCCAAGGACACTGTAAATTTGTTGTCATAATTTTGTTGATGTAGCTTTGCTTACTTCATCAGTCCCAGTGTGATTCTCTGGAACCACATTTATTAGCTCCAATAACTGTTTTGTTGTATTAACTATTTTAGCCTCCAATCTTTGATCATTGTCTTGTTCGTCATCCTCATTATTCTCTTTAAAATATTTATTACTTTTATTAATGATGGTTTCAATTACATGCCGTTCTAATAAACCAGAAATCAAATTCTTATTATTTCGTATTTCACCGATTAGCTGGCAATCATATCTCTCTAAAAGTTCCTTTACTTCCGATTCTTTAATTTCGACTCCTCTTTTTAAACCACAAAATTTATCTAGACGGTTATGTAAAGTATGAATATCCTTTGATAATTGATCGGCACTATCAGAATCTTGATTTTCTAAGTGAGAACCTGTTGCATGACCCAAGGCCAATTGATACTTTATAGCTTTATTTCTTAAATCATCATTAGCTTTTTTCAAATCATTGATATAGTCATCTTTTAATTTGAGATTTCTCAACAAAGCATTCCGGTCACTTTGAGAATTTGTTTTAAGTCTTTGATAATTTGTGTCAAAAAATTGATAGTCAGATTGAAGTCAGATTGAAGTTTTTGATTGTTAGCTCGAAATCTTTGATTTATACTTTCAAGTTTGTCATTTTTTAATTGAAGGTCTTGATGCTAATTAGAATTTAACCAAGGCAAAAAATTTGACCATCCAAAACCGTTATTTCCTGATTCTATAATATTATTTGCATTATTAGGAGCAAGAATAGCTTTTAGGTAGTCACATGTTGGATAAGTAGGATCTTGATATCTTTAAATGTATGCATTATAAATGTCTTTACTAATAATTACATAGCCATTTTCATAGTCAAAACAGTTTGCTTTACTGATTTGTTTATTTACGGAATTTTGCTTCACTCGTATAAACTGCTGTTGTTCGCTTATGAATTGTTGTTTGTCTGATAGGATTTTATCAAAAGTTGATAAGAGTTCTATGAGATTTTGTTGTAGTTGCGTAGTTTTTTGATAAATTAAGACATTATGTAGCTGTATTAACGGCTGCCGGATGTTTTGTAAGGACTTTTCTTGCCTTTGCAAAAGATCTTTCTGCCATTTTAAAGGATATTGTAATTGTTGTTGCAATTGTTGTTGTAGTTGTTGTATTTGTTTTGTAAGTAGTTGGTCCTAATCTAAATATTGTTGACCTTGTGGTAAAAGCTGTTCTTGTCGTTGTAAAGGTTGTTGTTCTTGTAATAAATTTTGTTGTTCTTGTTGTAAAGGTTGTTGTTCCTGTTGCAGCAAAGGCGGCTGTTCTTGTAATAAATTTTGTTGTTCTAATAAGAATTGTTGCAATTCATCTAAAAACTGTAAAAATAGTTCATTGTGGCAATATTGTCGATATTTTTTAAACTTATTCTTATAGTCTGTGAGTTTCTGTGTAAATTTTCCTTGATTTTCTAAGTAAATTTGATGATTATAAATATATAGATTGGATTGATTTTCTTCGACTTCCATTTTATTATAGCAATAAGTAAATTGATTTTAAAAAACAAATTAAGACGAATCTATTATCGTATGTGTTGTTAAAAGTGAACTTATTTAAATGTAGTGTTACCAAATAAACATTGAGCATTGTCAAATTACTTTTGTGATTATAATGTAACTTATATGCTTAAAAAACTAGTGCTAAGTAAATAGATTTTCACAGCAGATATGAATTTTATCTACTGCGCTTCTCTAATAGTTAGCATTATATGGGAAAAAGTTTAATTTTAAACACTGGGAAAATAGCATCTGACCGTAATTAATAAATAGGATGTATTTTCGGCATTAAAAAAAAACTTGCAGTTAATGATAATACTGAAAGTTTAATAGATTAATATTTAAAATATCTAATTTACTGATTTCGTTTTACTTAAGATGATAAATACTAAGCTATTAGTATTTTGTGCATAATTAATATAGATTGTGTTGTGAAATTCTCTAACTTTGATCATGACTTGATATCCCACTTTTAAATTAGGAAATCAAATGGTAAGCTGTTGAGATGACTTAGACAACTATTGCACCTATGTTACCCAAACTATTTGAAACCAAACTGTGTTTCATAATTTCAACAATAAAGGCATGTAGTAAACACGTAATTAAGTGTGATACAATTTGACTTTGTAAACTTTAATAACCTGCGAAGTTATTCATATTATATTTTTCATAATAACTTATAGGCTAAATGAATACAGGCACACAAACGTACAACACTACTCATATATAGATATATATTTAAATATATTCTTAAAGTTTTGCTCTAATTATGTTCATTCCTTTACTCTTGATTTTGCTTTCTTTTTTTGATATATTTCTATTATGGAAATTCATTATTTTCAAGCTTTTTATTTAATAGAATATGAACAACTTAAAATAGAAGATATTTTAATATTGCTCGAGCCTTGGCATAGTAGGATATTATGATACCCTATCATAAGGTTCAAGCAATATTAAAATTTTAAATAGAAAAAAAATAACAAGGTGCTCCGGTTACTGCGGCAATTATCGGCTCAAACTTTGGGCTCCACCCTGGGTAATCTATCTTTGATCAAACTTTTAGATCACTGCACACCTATACAATTACCTAATTGCACGATTATACAAGAGATGCTAACAACTCGACTCGACCGACTTTGACTCGACTTTTACACATAAGTTGATTCAAGTCGACTCTTAGCCGATTACATGAGCGCGCTATTGTCATATACTTTACGTACGTACTGTATTAAGGTCGACCAACTTGGTAGTTAAGATAATTATCGACTTAACATCCTAAGTCATCGACTTGAGTCGAATAGTGCATTTTTTGGTCAGGCGGCATCTACAATTTACGTTAAACTATTATCATTTTGTATATTGTATAAAAATAGGGAATGCCATATAGTATTATGTTTGTATTATCTTTAAGATCCCTATGACAATATTGGTTTAACGTAAATTGTGGATGCCGCCTCAAAGATTCGATATAAATATAAAATTTGTCAGGATGCTACTGACAATCACTCATGTCTTGTAATAGCATATCCCTTTGGGTTTTATGATATACAAATTAATCAAATCTATATAAGGTATTGTAATATTTTGTTCGCACGATCTTGGCAAGTTTACCTTTATAATACAAAAAACGTAGGTAAGGTCCTATCAAATAGAAAATGATTATCATTTACTAACGTAACACAAATAACGTAATTCGTGATCTTTATGATCTTTTCATGATTGGTAAATTGCATCTTGATGATTGACCAAGTTTATTAGTTTAAAATATATGTATCAATAGAATAATAACTTTATTTTTATAAGACAAATTTAAAATGAAGTTCAGCATTATCCTTACTCAACAACCAGCAAAATAAACATCAATGCGGTATAAGGAAATGATGTTAAAAGACAGAATTAAAATAAATCAAAGAAAAATAATTCTGACACTAATAATAGATGATAACATGCAAAAAAATTGAACAAATAAAATGCATGTTCTATAAATCCCGATTTTGCAAAACGATGAGCATTAAGTTCACTTACAAGAAAGACTACAAAATGAAAAATAGTTAATACTATACTCAAGTCAAGAATTAAATATGAATGAGAAACGAATTATATATACTTAATAAACAAAACCATTCTATGAAATTAAAATCATAAAACCATCCGTTGATATCACATAAGACAATAAAACCAAACAAAAAACCTATAAAATCATGAGAATTTGCTGATTGTGTACCGTGACGACTTTTAGATTCAACATAAAATAAGACTGTAAGGCATAAAAATAATTAATACTATACTCAAGTCAAAAATTTTAAATATCGTGACAAAAAATTGATTATATATACCCCCTAACTAAAACATTCCAATGAAATTTAAATAAGAAAACCAACCACTGTTAACGAATAAATACCATTTCAGCACCGAAATTGCAATCTTAAAATAAATACAAGAGCCTCAAATCTTTCATCAATTAATAATTGCAGTACTGCAAAAGAACAGAAAATTATGAAGTTCATATTGCAGATTGCCAAGTACGAAAAGACATTTTCGATCCAAGATCCAAATTCTAGGACAAATACTAATACCTAAAAACAAAAAAAAAATATGAATTCAGATATATAACAATAATGGCAAATTTAAAACATCAATATGCAATATACAGTAAAACCTTCCTAAGTGCACCCATTGGGACTATAATACCAAAAAAAAAAGAAAATTTACACTAGCCCTTAAAGAGCGTGCACTTAACGAGCATAGAAATTGGCCCTTCAAAATAACAATTATCAGTTATTCTATTTTACAGTACATAACCATGCTTCGTTTATTTCGTTTATATGGTTGCGGATTGACATTTTAAAAAAATACATACAGGAAGGTCTTATTGTACTATTAGCGTGCGTCTATATACGTTAACATGATGATTTAAAAATAACATACCCTAATAATATACAAACAAGTATAAACTCCGAAAGTAAGAATTCCGAAAGTCATGTAAACTTTGAGTAAATGAGTTCGTATATCTTGTTTAGTCATTTTTACAAGTTAGAAAAGTTAAAATTTTGGAAATTAAATGGCAATCTGTTCTGCTATATATTAATAAATTAATAGCATATAATATTACAATCGAGAAAACACGAAGCAAGTTTTTACGTCCAGTTATTCAAAAGATATTCTTTAGTCAATTGCCATGACCGGTTCGAATTTTTGAGCAAAACGAAATAAAATTTCATATAATTTCTATCAGAAAGATATAGCTACATGATTATATAAATCCATATTATAATTAGTGAAACACGCGATTCTGAACTGAAAAGTTTACCTTACATGAGATTCCATCAAAATTATTGTATCAAGTCTATTGACTTGCCCCTTGTGCAGTTTATCTATTGAGTTTCCCCTTAACAAAAGTAAAATTTCATGTGATGTTCTAAGTTTAAATAGAGATTTCACACAATTCCAAAGCAAGAGATAGTCTCTTAGTGTCAACTACAATAGCTTCTTTATCTTTTTTTTAGAGCATCACGCAAACAAAATAAAATTTCATGTGATTTTTCATAAATATTTTTCATAGACAGAATTAAACGTGAAGTTCATCAGTAAATTTAACGAAATTACCAAGTCAGGAATAGGCTTTAATGCTACAAGAAGAAATCGAAGATAAGGCTTAGTCTTTTGGGAATAAGAAATGAAGAGCTTATTCAAGAATTTGTAGACCTTCATGAACAAGTAATTTTTTTTATGCTTAAAAATATTATAAATTATACTTTTATTATTTTTGCTAATTAAATATTATATACTGTAAGTAGATAATGATATCCCAAGTATTGATTAAATATTTTCAAAGTATTATAAGAATTCGTGAATTGGAAGATAGAATTCATGAATTGGAATACAGAATTCACCCAATAATCAGCTTGGATCTAAGGGTGGAAAAGTATTAGCAAATGGTTTTTGCAAAAATAATTTTTTAATTTTTTTAGATCTTAGTTATAATGAATTTGGAAAAAAAGTGAACATTTTAAGAAGGTTACCAACAAATAGCAAATTGATTTATTATTAATAATAAAAGTTATTAGCAAATTTTTTAATATAAGGCTCTTTATAAACATGAAAAAGGTTTTATTTCCCCATGTATAATTGTTTGAAAATAATTATGAATAAACATTACATTGACGAGTATAAAAAAACAAATTTCTTTGTTTTCATTAATTATTTAATATGTTAAACTGTTTTAACCAGATTTGAAAATAAACTATAACATTTATTAATATAAAATGAATTGTTTTTTTAATTGAAATTAATCAAAAAAATAAGAGTTATATTGTTCTTTAATTTGTGCGTAGAAATATTTATTGTATTCTTATGTAGGAGATACTAAATCAGGTTCAATTATTTTAATTTGAAATGATAAAAATTAATAGAAATGTGAACAATTTAGGATAGGACTGACAATACGAAAAATAGGTGACATTTTTATAATTTATGAAATTTCCATAATACTTTTCAATAGATGGTTTGTTTGAGAAATGCAGCAGCATGACATACAAAACTATGAATGTTTATTATTTGCTGCAAATATTATAAAATATATGTATCAAGAAAGGCAACTAGTTAGACCTAAAAATGTCAGTTCTTGGTCTATTCTTAAAAAGTAGGTTTTGAACCAGTGCTAGCAGACGTATCAGTTGATTTTGAAAATAAAGGTTATGATTTGCCACCATTAGATAATTTACTAAGTTATTGTGAAAAACTTGATGTATTTATTAATAAACTTAATTACAATGGGGGGACATAGAATCTAGTAAGCTTTACACTCAAGAGCATGACAAAAATTTCACATTTTGTATAAATGCGGATGGTAGAATTAGAATTCATATAAAAAAAAAACATAAAACATGAGTAAATTGATAGCTTCTGGCATTTACAAGTCCGTTAAGGGAAGGGTGCTTATTAACTCTACCCTAGATTTATTTTTGGTCAAGTATGAATAGTATTACAATTTATTAATCAAAATGGTAAGAATACAAGAATTTAAAATATAATAGTTTTTTTTTTTTTTTTTTTTATCCGACTAATCTAGATGTTCTGAAACTTCGAATGAATTAGAAGTCGAAGTTTTGATAGTACCTAGCCAAATATAATAAGGGATCTGGACTAAATAAGGAATTAGGAAGTGGTTTCGTCCATTAAAACACTTTATTGCATTAAACTGGTGCTCAACGTAGTTACGACGAGATGGGTGTAAGTTGATATGATCGAATTCGAACCAAATTTGCCAAAACCATCTTGTGAACCAGTTACAATAATATCCTTGTTTAACTCGTATATCACTACTAATAACACGGCCCGATACGTAGAAATCTGCTATCCCGAATAAGCCATCTGGACATAGTAGTGTTTTAATACGATCGATTACTGTATAGAAATTATCAATCATTGATACTGTAAAAGTGTATGTAAATGATGATTAAAATATCAACGTTGACACAAAAATAACACTAGAGTTCAATTTGATCTAGTAAAAATGCGACAATAAACTTACAAGAATAAGACATTGTCACCAAATCAATTTTTCCAATATCGTCTTCCATTTTTGGCAGCTTAAACGAAGCTGCATCATCACAAACTACATAAACATTATTCCATCCTTTAGCGTTAAATCTAGATTCTGCTATTTTACATAATGGTGTACATAAATCTATAAGATAGACTTTTTCAAATTGTTCTATTGGGAAGAACTCATTCATCTTTTCAATATTCCAACCTATAGATAAAAAAAAAAAAAACTTCAATAGTATATAACTGAACAATAATTGACAATAATATTTACCAGTTCCACCACCGATATCAACCCAAATTGGTTTACGTGATGTATTTATTATTTGTTTCCTAAGCTGATCAGCTGTAAGTTTTAGCATTGTAAGTCTTCCACGCAACAGACGACCACGCGTAGCATCATAAACTAATGGCAAATATTTTTACATTGAGAATATTAAATAAAATACGGCTCTTTTACACTATGATACTGTTACCCGAAAATTAAATCATATCCTAGTTTCTTAAAAACTCAAAATTCATAAATTTTATTAATAAGATGTTTATATCTCTCGTTTCGGGTGACAGTACAAGTGCGACTCTTTACGCATTCGAACCTTCTGCTTGGTCTTCATAAAATGAATCTAAGCGACCTCGTTGGTCATTATGGCTTCCAATTGGTTTTAAGAAGCAAGAATATATAAACTTTAAAGGAACTTTAAACTGTTCAAATGTCATTAAAAATGCAAATATGTTAATAGCAAAAAAAACTTTTAGGTATTGCGGATCAAAGGCTATTATGAAAGCAAATGTTAAAACATTGGCTAAAACTACATAGAAATGAAGACATAACATGAATTTCAAATTTTATTTTAAATTTCAAATCTAAAGCAAAAGCAACCAATGTATAGAAAAACTGGATTATCGGTATTTTTGAGTTCAGGAGTTAAACTGTAACGATAGACGATATCGTGCAACATACTCTATTCAGACATCCCCAAAAAACGGGGAATCGCGAAATTTTACAATTCTTAAAGAATATTAACAATATGGCAACAACTTAACGCGATAATTTTTTTCTTGGGCATATTTTTTAAAATATTAAATTGCTTATCTGTTAAAAATATGGAAAAAATGGTTACAAATATTTTATTCATACGCCGATTTCGTAGAATCAAAAAAAAAAGTATTTCGAGATATCTTCAAAGTTTTACTATAAAAAAACTCTGACGCAGTCACTAGTTTTTGAATTTCTTCACAACAATTATCTAACTAGAATTCGATAAAATGCCTAAGAGTGCGTTCAAAGAACAAGCTACCGAAAGATCGAACATTTTTTTATTAATCGGATCACATGTATAAAGACCTATTTTTATTGGTTAGATCACGTGTAACCCAAATCGGCAAAAATTTGGGTTAAACGCAAAAATTTGGAAATCGTGGGATTAAGTGCAAAAATTTAGAAAATTTTGGAAAAATTTTTTTCCAAAATTTTCCGAGTTAAATTATTTGATTCTAATTGGTTACCATCTTTGTGCATCTAATTTCTCTTTTAGTTCATTTAATACTTTTTTAATGTTGAACCGGTACAATTTTAGAATATTGTGAACCAACACTGAAAGTAAATAAAATTGCCTGGTTGCATTATTACCGATTTTTGTTTTTTTTTCATAAATTAAAATGGAACAAATTATCGACGATTTTAAACAACTAAATTTCAATGAATATCAAAAATTAGCAGATACAAACGAACCAGACGGAATTTATTGGCTTGGTTATTGTTACGAATTTGGAATTGGAGTTAAAAAGGATGAAAAAAAAGCATTCATTTATTATCAAAAATCTGCAGACCTGAATAATTCTAACGGAATTTATAAAGTTGGATATTGTTATTATTTAGGAATTGGGATTGAAGTCGATAAAAAAAAGGCGTTTGAAAATTATCTGAAGTCAGCTAAGGCGGGTAACTTAATAGGAATTTGGAAAACCGCTATTTGTTACTATTACGGAATTGGCGTGGAAGAAAATTATAATAAATTTGTGGAATGCTATAATTCATTCAGTGTGTGAGTATAAAGAACATTTATTAATCGTTGGAACTAAAAACAAGTTCACAAATCAAAAGCATAAATTCATTTCATCCGCATTAATTTAGTCTGTGAGTATAAAGAACATTTACTAATCATTGGAATTAAAAACAGCAAAGCAAAGTTCACAAATAAATTTCTATTTACCATCACATAATACCCTTCAAACCATTTCATTCGCATTAATCATTCATTCAGTGCGTGCGTATAATAAAGAATATTTATGGAATTAAAATCAGTTTACAAATCAAGAACATAATATTTATTTACCATTACATAATACCCTTCAAATCATTTCATTCACATTAATTTAGTTAGTGAGTATAAAGAACATTTATTAGTTATTGGAATTAGAAACAGCAAAAGCAAGTTCACAAATCAAGGATATAAATACTTATTATATATCATTACGTAATACCCTTCAAATCATTTCATTCGCATTAATCATTTAATTCAGTGGGTGAGTATGAAGAGCATTTATTAATCATTGGAATTAAAAAAAGCAAAGAGAGTTCATAAATCAAGTAATTAACACTTATTTACCATTACATAAAATTATTTCATTCGCATTATCATTCATTCAGTGAGTGAGTATAAAGAACATTTATTATCATTGAAATTAAAAACAAGTTCACAAATCAAGTACATAAATACTTATTTACCATTACTATTATGTAATACTCTTCAAATCATTTCATTCGCATTAATCATTTATTCAGTGAGTGAGTATAAAGAACGTTTATTAATCACTGGAATTAAAAACAGCAAAGTTAATAAATCAAGAACATATTACTTATTTACCATTATGTAATACCTTCAAATTACTTCATTTCATTAATCATTTCATTCAGTGTGTGAGTATAAAAAACATTTATTAATCTTAGAATTAGAAACAAGTTCACAAGTCAAGAACATAATACTTATTTACCATTACGTAACGCCCTTCAAATCATTTCATTCGCATTAATTTAGTTAGTGAGTATAAAGAACATTTATTAATCATCAGAATTAGAAACAGCAAAGCAAGCTCACAAATCAAGGATATAAATACTTATTTATCATTACGTAATACCCTTCAAATTATTTTAATCATTTAATTCAGTGAGTGAGTATGAAGAGCATTTATCCATTGGAATTAAAAACAAATTATCAAGAACATATTATTTATTTGCCATTACGTAATACCCTACAAATCATTTGATTCACATTAATTTAGTCGGTGAGTATAAAAAAATATTTATTAATTATTGGAATTAAAAACAGGTTCACAAATTAAAAAGATAAATACTTATTTACCATTACGTAATACCCTTCAAATCATTTCATTTCATATTAATTTAGCTAGTGAGTATAAAGAACATTTATTAATCATTGGAATTTTGGCAAAACAAACTAACAAATCAAAAAAAATAAATAATTATTTACCATTGCCATTACATAATACCCTTGAAATCATTTCAATCACATTAATCATTCATTCAGTATGTGAGTATAAAGAACATTTACTAATTATTGGAATTAAAAACAGCATAAATCAAGACGTAAATACTTATTTATCATTACTATTATGTAATACCCTTCAAATTTTTTCATTCACATTAATTATTCATTCAGTGAGTGAGTATAAAGAACACTTATTAATCATTGGAATTAAAAGTAGCAAAGCAAGTTCACAAATCAAGAACATAAATACTTATTTACTATTATCAAAATTATTTCATTCGCATTAATCATTCATTCAGTATGTGAGTATAAAGAACATTTATTAATCATTGGAATTAAAAACAGCAAAGCAAGTTCATAAATCAAGTAATTAACACTTATTTACCATTACATAAAATTATTTCATTCTCATTAATCATTCATTCAGTGGGTGGGTATATTAATCATTGGAATTAAAAACAGTAAAGCAAGCTCATGAACATAATATTTATTTACCATTATGTAATACCCTTCAAATCATTTTATTCGCATTAATAATTCATCCAGTGGGTGAGTATAAAGTACATTTATTAATCATTGAAATTAAAAACAGCAAAGCAAGTTCACAAATTAAGAACATAAATACTTATTTACCATTATGTAATACCCTTCAAATCATTTAATCATTCATTCAGTCCGTGAGTATAATGAACATTTATTAATCATTGGAATTAATACAGCAAAGCAAATTCACAAATCAAGAGCATAAATACTTATTTACCATTACCATTACGTAATACCTTCAAATCATTCATTCACATTAATCATTCAGTGAGTGAGTATAAAGTACATTTATTAATCATTGGAATTAAAAACAGCAAAACAAGTTCACAAGTCAAGAACATAAGTACTTATTTACCATTACTATTATGTAATACCCTTCAAATCATTTCATTCGCATTAATCATACATTCAGTGAGTGAGTATAATGAACATTTGTTAATCATTGGAATTAAAAACAGCAAAGCAAGTTCACAAATCAAGAGCATAAATACTTATTTACCATTACGTAATACCCTTCAAATCATTTCATTATCATTAATTAATTTAGTCGGTAAGTAAAAAATTATTTACATTTGATATAAAGTTTAAAATAGCATTTGCAGATGAAATAAAATATTATATATTATGATTATAAAGCGAATCTAAATATGGAAAATGTGTATATTGTAATGAAGATAACACGCAACCAGCATGGTGTCTATCATGCGACCCTGACATAACAACAAAATGGACAAGTAAAAATAAGGCTATTGACAATTGCATAAAAATATTTCAAATTAGAACCTTGGCATATGAGGATGCGATTGAATGGATTTCATATGATAAGCTAGATAATATTACAAAAATTGGCGAAGGAGGATTTGGATCAATATATAAAGCAACCTGGTTGAATGGTATACGAAAAATCGACGGCGATGATTTTAATTATGTTAGGTCACGTGAAGAATCCAGCACCGTTGCACTCAAGACCTTGTCTTGCTCTTTAAAGGAAGTAAGTTAAACCTGCTTATTCAACAATTTATTAAATAAATAATAAACTAATTTATTCAATTCATTTGATTTATTTATTCAATTAAAAGTTTGAGGATCATGTAACATGTGGCTTATTTGGTAGTAGACTTAAAATTTATGGATTGACTTTAAATACAGAAACAAATGAGTATTTTATGGTATTTCAATATGCCGATAACGGAAGTCTTCATAGGTTTTTAAGAAAAAAATTTTATAATATTAGCTGGCAAACTAAATTAAAATTACTTGTTGATATTTCTAAAGATTTATATCAAATTCACAGAGCAGGATATATTCATGCTGACTTTCACAGTGGTAATATTTTACAAGATGAAGGCATTAGTAAAAATATGCAATCTTACATCTCAGATCTAGGATTGTCCAAAAAGGAAGCTGAAAATGATTCAAAAAGTGAGACTTTTGGTGTTATGCCTTATGTAGCGCCAGAAGTTTTATTGGGTCAAAAGTTTACAAAATCTGCCGATATTTATGGTTTTGGAGTTATTATGTCTGAGATGTCAACTGGTCAAAGACCTTTTGATGGCCATGATTTCGATTATAAACTTGCAATAAAAATTTGTAAAGGATTACGGCCAGAATTTGGTCCTGGAACTCCAGATTTCTATATTGAATTGGCTGACCAATGCATGGATTCTGATCCAGAAAAGCGGCCCGATGCTGAGATTGTTTGGAATAAACTTGAAGAATGGAATAAATGCATAAAAAGTTCAGATGATGCAAATGAAATTAAAAAGCAATTCTTAGATGCAGATAAAATAGCAAAGAAATTGCCAATTATTTCGCCAAAACATTCTAATTATATGTATACTAGCAAAATTATCAACACACAAAAAATATCAGATGAACTTCTTAAAGTCCAGTATGACAAAATCTAAAAATAATTATATTACCCAATTTTTTTGTGATTAAGGTTAGGGTTTTATTGGTCAAAATATAAGTACTATTTATTTCCCGCAGCGGCGGGGGCCCGAAGGGCCCCCCCGGCTGATGGGATTTACCGGTTTATTCCCCCGTAGCGGGAAATAAGAGTGTTATTCTTCGTTTTATATGACGCATGATGATGTTTTACGACTTATATGAATAAACTTTTTTTTTCGTTAGTGCCTTTTTTTTCATTATTTCTTTTTTTTTCATTAGTCCTTTTTTTTTTGTTAGTCCTTTTTTTTTTTTTCTGTTAGTCTTTTTTTTTTTTTTGTTAGTCCTTTTTTTTATTATTCGTTTTAAAAATTAATCCATATAATTATATACTTTAACATTCTATATATAAAGAAGATCACAATAATAAAAAAAAAAACCACAATAAATTGACGATAATGAAAAAAGCCACAATAAAAATTATAATGATAGAGAAGAAAGCAACAATTATGATAATAAAAATGAAAAAGGGAAAAATCCGGCAAAAGAAAAAAGTAAGAATTTTTTTTATTAAATGAATTAAAAATTTTATTCAGAAAGAGTTTTGTTAGCTTCATTGCTATCAAATATAAAATTGAACTCTCATAAAGAATGAAACGCAAGGTTCAAAAGCTCCACATGACTGGTCCGAACCTTTTAAGATCCCATATCCTATTTCGTCAAACTAAGCAAATGATAGCGAAGATAAATCTTCAAATTCTATTACTTCAAAACAAGCAAGTCCCGATTTCAAGCAATTGATAGTGAAGAAGAAGATAAATCTTCGAATAATAGTTCAAATTCTCAAATTTACATTAATCAGTGTAAAAATATTAGCGTTGATATTAATATTAGATTTATATTAAATAAATTTTATTAAGATTAATAATTATGATATTCAAAATAATTTTAAAAACTAGCGTCCTAAGCAGAATTTTACTCCTCATAAGAAAATTCTAAAAACTAGCGATAAATATATTTTTATCTCGTCTAAAAGAATTTTGACAAGAGTCTAAAGTGCACCCGGGGAAATAACAAAGAATTCCGGGGAAATAACAAGCAATTCCGGGGAAATAACTTGTATCATCAGAAATTTGGTTTTTTTACTGATTAAAGTAGTGATTATAAGTCGTAAAACCCCGTCATGCGAACATATAGAAACGTGGAATAATGTGGTGTTAAACACCAGTGTAAACGTCCTAAAGATATTATTTTAAATACTGTATTAAATTATTTCTTTATTTAAAACTAATTATTTTGTTGCATAATTATATTTTGCATAATAAAATTACTACAAATCACTGGTGGTGTTATAAGTTTTAGGGTTAGGTGCAGTTTGAGATCAAGACAGTGATTAGATATAATAGCCCCGATTTTAGGTTACACGAAGTTTTTGGGTTCTAAACATTTTTACTTATTACATTTAACCCCTGTTTCTTAGTCTTGTTTTTGAGATATAATAATACTGTTGATATCACCAGTGGTGATAAATAGCAAATCTCTTTGCATAATTACATTAGAAGTTTAATCAAGTAAATCTGCTGATTTTGTTGAAATTCCTACTGGCAAATATTATATACAGTATATTTAATTTATAATAAATTTATAATATTGTAGCTAAGTAAACTTATTTTATTTTAAAATTAGATTGTTGAATTTTTTTAAATATATATATATATATATTTGAATGCATTATAAAAGTAAATAATAAAATATATTGTGTTTCATATTTTTGCTAGTTATTTGTAATATAAATTGTTAAATAAAAATATTTATTTAGAAGTAGCCACTGGTTCTTGTAACCAGTATCAGATCTAGGTCAAATCATAAAGGCAAAGAACAGCACCAGGGCGTTTTCAGTTAACGTGATTTTCGAGATCAATTGGCAATTAAAAACATGGTATAACGTAAAAAAATTCAAAACAAACGTTCACTTTGCAAAAATCACATTTATCTCAAACTTTTATTAGTAAACTGTTTTTGAGGTTCTAATAAAAAAACCCTCGTGCAATTTTTACTACTAAACACATTTTCTAACTCTAAAATATACACGATCCCATAAATGTGCTTTTTTGTTCTACGACTAAAACTGTGACTGGGTAGTATACAATAGGGTCTGAACCCGGGCATGGGCATTTGCAGACCCACAGTATACAAGTAGTAACAGAAATGTGTATTATGTATAAGCCTTGAGTCACAAGAATATTGTGAGGCTAAGCAGGTGGCAAAGGTTTAAGAATATCGAAAGATCATAATATTTGTTCGATTCGTCATTTTTATTTATTTTTAAATCTATAGATTTCTTCCTATTTGTTTATTATCTTAAGGCCTAATGACTAGACCTGTACTAAAGCTTAGATAAGGGTCTGAAAGAAGGTTAAGGCGTAGAGACTAGGCATGAGTTAAAGCTTAGCAGAGGGAAACTGTTATGTAGTAAAAGGTACTGCTGGGGCCCAAACGCTTAGACTAAAGTCCATAAAGGGTAAACTAGTATAGCTAAGCCAAATAAAAGGTAAGGCCCAAAACATGTGAATAGGCCAAATAATCTGCTAATGTATCCCTCAAGTATAAAAGAGCTGCTTTTCCGCTCTTCAAATAAAGCTTCAGACTTCGATTGCTTGATTATATAATTAGAATTGGGATTTCACTTGTTGTCTTTGAAGTATATTAGCTATTGTTGTAACGATTCATAATTATAACCCCGATATTATTAATTAATCATCTCAGTTGTGTTATAAGTACAGTGTGATCAATATACTTGATTATCGATAGATATAATTAAGTACCTCGATCTCGGAACTCTTGCGTAATCACACGTGTATAAATTATTACTATAATCGACCGTATTATTTATTTTATTATTACAAATTTAACTTATATATTATACAAGTTAACTATTGGAGCTAAATTGTGCCGATATTGTGGAAGCTCTCCCGAAACAATACTGACCTTTGAAAATTAGTTGAATGGAAAATCGACCCTATGCCTTGTCAATTTCAAGGCAAAGTTCTAAAACCTAATTGTCACATTATGTAATCTCGGAGTTGCAATATTCAAACTCCGATATTGGTAGTAATAATGCTTACAAGGTAATCTAATATCGGAGTTTGGATGTCGAAACTCCGACGTCATGCTATAAGTTTTAGAACTTCGCTTTTGCGATTTTGACCTAGATCTCATACTTTTTTTTTTAAATACAATTACGCTTATTACATATAGTTGCCGTTCAAATATTTGGGATTTTAGATTTGGTCCTAAACATACTAGGACAAATAGGATTGTTCAGCTATATTTAAAAATTCCATATAGCCAAACAAGACAAATTAATTTGGAATAACAAAACTCCAACCTTAGTCAAATTTCAAATCCCAAATTTAAATCAGAATTTTAAATTCTAAATTTGAAATATTATTTATACTATGCAATTTTGTGACTTAGGTAAAAGAACTCGATTTAGTTCTAATAGGTCAGCTCATGGCATTTGAATATAAAAGTTAAAATACAGAACTAAATGAAATACTGAGCAGAAATCTAATTATCAATTATAGGTGTGAACAACGATTTTCATATGTTTATATGGGAAATCAAAGAATCGGAAAATTCTAATTAGTAAAAATTTAAGATCCGATTAGAGCTAGCTTTGAAGTTTTTAGAAATCTAGAAAATTTCATAAATTTCCTAAGATATAGTCTGTATCTGTTCACACCTTTTTACAGCTGTTTTCAAAAAGGTGTGAACAACGATTCCCTATGTGGGAAATCGAAGAATCAGGAAATTCTAATTAGTAAAATTTGAAGATCCGATTAGAGCTGGCTTTGAAATTTTAGGAAATATGGGAAATTTTATGAATTTCCTGTGATATGGTGATCCACGTCTGTTCACACCTATAAACTGTGTAAAAATACACATTGTATCAATTAAAGTTTGAAAAGATTATCTTATTCAAATTAAGAAGAATTTATTAAATAAATGATTAGTTGAATGAATACATGGCAATACAAAGCAAATTCCTAATACAAAAAATCGTACAACAATTGATCAAACAGTATCAACTTTAGTATCAGTAATTATGCTAACATTCATGATATTCTTCTCCAGGTCAATATTTACAACACAATACACAATCGATAATTTACCTGCCAGCTGACAAAGATTATACTAAAGTATATACACAATGATTTATTACAAAAAATCACAGTATAATTTTTTTAAGAAACAATAACAATTACAGTCAAACCTCAATATAATCACCAGGTTGGAAAACAAAAATTTGATTATAAAAAGTTAACTATATAAAGATTAAATTTTATATGTTTTATAATAGCTTGAATTAAAAAATGGTGTGATTATAATAAAGTTGTGACTATATCAAGAGTGACTATAACAAGGTCTAACTGTATAATATTTTATTTAATATAAACTTTTAATTAAAGATGAAAAGCTATCCTAATGCAGAATTAACATCTAAATAATGCCAAACGCGCATCTAAGTTTTGGAATTTTTCTTCATAAAAACAACCACCCATCATATAAGATTGTACTAAATCTTAATTCTATGTTGAAACAAGTATTCATAATGAGGTTTGCTTTTAGCAATTAAGTCATAAACATGTGGAGGATATTCAATTTCTTCTTCATTATTGATTGATTTGTCAAATCCTGTGCTTTGCATTACATTCCTGTTTTTTTATTTATAATATGTACATAGTTAATATATGAAAAGAAAATTACTTGAAAATAATAAACATACTTATGCCACAAATAATCTATATCTGGGCCTGACAATTTTAAATCCCATAT
>CAJVPY010001013.1:0-21591 GCA_910591965.1 Dentiscutata erythropus
TTAGATACGTCTTGACAAGCTCTACAAAAGTCTCTTAAGTTAGAAAAGTGATTAACTTAGTATAAAAAAAAGTTTTAGATGCGTGCATGCCACATTTGAAGACCCCTAATTTTTATAAGTAATTTGAGTTATATTTTACTATAATCATTCTCTGGTTGACTGGTAGATTACCAATTAAATTATTGTTTAACAACAAACCTGTTGCAATTATTATAGACAAGACAACTGATAGTTGTGCTCACAGTGTAGTTAATACACTTTTTGTATATCATGATTCTACTAAACTAGTTTTAGTTGATTTTCTTGAACGGGTTAATAATGCAACAATGGGTCAAACTTTAATTTTTATTTTATCAGATTATAATATTCCTTATAATATTATATGTTTTTTTATCTAATTTGGCAATGTATATGAAAAAATATTATCGAGAAGTGTTGGTGCTATTAATGCCACAACTTATTCATTCACCTTGCTGCACTCATATTCTTAACTTAGTCGAGTAATTATTATTCTTATATATTTTAAATAAATATTATAATTATACTATGTATATACTGTATATAAATTTAATTTATTTTTAGTGATATGTGGAAAACTTTTAAAGATTTTTCTGTTTTAACAATTTTTTTGGCAAAAGTAAAAGATGTATTTGTTAAATCGCCTATATAAAGAGGCCAATATATAACTTATTTAAAAATGCATGGTATTATTAATCTATTCAAAATTCCACTTACAAATACAACAAGATGGAATTCATAGTTTCGAATGATTTTTTACTCTAAAACATATATTAAGTATTAGCTTGATTTTTTTTTTAACAAATTAGCAATAGACAAAATCATGAAATGTTGTTAAAAATTAACTCATGTTTACAAAACAAAATAAATTTTGGAATAATTAAAATTTATACTAACTTTATTTCTATTTTTGTACAAGAATTCATCCAAGACTTAGATTTTTTCAATAGCAAGTTTAACCTATATTCTCTCTTGTGGAAAGCCGGTTAGAACAACTTACTGCATATCTTGAAACAAATCGGCATGCACAATACTTCAGTCAAGAATTAAAAAATCTTATTATCGGCCTTCAATTTAATTCATCAAACTTTTATACTATCTTTTGCAATATATTTAATGTAGCTTATGATAAATTTTCAGTACACATTTCATATCATCTGGCTCACAAGTTATTTCAAGCAACTCGTATATTTGATCCTGGCTATTTTCTTGTTAATGATATTTCAAGAAAGGATATTCATTGTTATAATGCTATTAATGAGCTTAAAAATCTATCTAATGCATTTAATTCATAAATAGTCAATTTACTATAATTTGCTATTTTAAAAAATAAAATTGGATGTGTTTTGGTTAGAATTATACTCACAGCTTCCAATTTTATCTAACATTGCACTTGATTATATTTGGTTACCTATTTTAAGTTGCAGTATTGAACACAGTTTTTCTTTATATAATTTACTTTTAGATAAAAATAGGCAATGCTTGTCTAAAGAATCATTAAAAAATTTAGTAATATTATATTTTAATAGAATTTAAAATTTCTTTTTAAATAAAATATTTATTATAAATTCAGTCATATGTTATCATATAATTGCACATAATTGGTTATTTAGTATCGTATAATTGTGTATAATTGACTATTAGTTTCACATAACAACATATAATTTTCTAAAAACCATTCATATCATATTATATAATTTGGTTTTTGGCACCACATAATTTGCAATTTTGCACTACAAAAAATCGGTAGCTTTGCCTCCCAAATTTAGACATACCCAAAAATACAACCATATACTTTATTTATGATACATGATGTAATCTATGAATACAGGTCCTCCACATAGCTAAGATTGGGTCTTTGGTATAAAAGGTATCTGGAGATAGCTAGTAGTTGGATAATAATTTGTTAGACTATAGTTGAGATATACAAACGTTGCAGTTGTTATAAATTTTTTTTTTAAACCTAGCACAGGTTATAATAGTGTATTTTTTTTTTTTCTTTCATTTTATTTGTATTATTTATTAATAAAGGTAGTTTTCTCTTTGTTGGCTCTCAGGCTTTTTTCTTTGTTTTTTTTTTACATTTTATTGTACCCTCTTTTATTGTTTCTTTTAAAAATTTCTCTTCGTTCTATTTGTTTTTTTTAGTTAGTTTTTTATTTTGTCTTCTTGGTATTATCAGTGGTCTTGTATTAGATATAAAATTATCACTTTCTTTTGCTTTTAGTAAAGAAAGAGAATATGAAAGAAAAAGCTTTGACAGGCTGACAAAGTTTATTTAACTTGTATACAGATTGGTGTAACAAGTTGCATAAGAGCACATTTATTGTAGCTGGGTGATATTAGGCTTACAATCATGAGACTCTCTGTTCTGGTTATGAATGATAATGTATTGTTCGAGAGAGTTCAACTCTTACCTAAATATAGTTTTAATAAATTAAGCACTGGCAAGACTATCAAAGAATTAAAATATATATATATATATATAGTTATATATATAGTTGTGATATTTTTTGTTTAAAACATGTATATCTAAATTTGCTTCTTTGTAAACCTATAGCATTGTTTTACGCATTTGTACATGCAATTAAAAAATTATATAGCCAATTAAAAGCAGTAAAACTTTAATTACTAACCTTAAATTTTTATACTAGTTGTCAAGATTTGTTTTTTTTTTGTAACTATTTTTGTAGATTTACTAAAACTTTTTACCTGCCTTAATTAACTTTGCTTTTGGCACTGTGGTATAACACAACTTATTAGAAACTAATTAAGTTATAAGAAAGATACTTAGTATATTCTATTTTGAATTATATTCATATAGTGCCAATCTTCTATAAAAATTAATTGCTTGATTATTATTATAATATTGTATTTAAACTTTATAGTAGTTTTTTTTAATACTTAATAAATATTTTAAAGTTCAAAAAAAACAATACTTAACTTGATAGATATTATACAAACCTATGAAGCTATATCTTTTTTTTCAAACCTCAATGATATTACTATATATTCCCAAAAATAAGCTACTCTAAAAATAAGCTACTTTCTCACTTTTGAGCAAAAAAGTAAAAATGTTCTCTTACTTGAAAATAAGCTACCTCTAAATTTTTAAAAAATTTTTAACAGTAGTTATATATAAAGCTTAAAATTGTACTAAGTAAATATATGTTTTGAGCTTAATAAAAGTTGTTCAGAATTTAAAAATACATATATTCTGAAAGTTTTATACAATTTGGATAACTTTTTATTAATACATTTTTGCATTTTAAGTTCAAATTTAAAATACAAAAGTGTACTAACAAAAAGTTATTCAAATTGTAAAACTTTTAAAATTTTTAAATTCTAAACAACTTCTATTAAGATCAAAATATATATTTACTTAGTTTTTTTTTTTTTTGGTATTAAGGTAACCTTCTTTGACCTGGGAACTTTTTATTAGAGTATAACCGGAGTTTTATAATATAATTATAATGATAGTATATCAAGCCACACATACACCTTTTGAGTGCCTAATTTAAGTAGTTCGCTCAAAGGTTCTACACTATCTGCCATACCTGCATCCCAAATAGGGAGGTACCCATTTAAACCATCTGGTTCTAACTATCTCTAGCAGCCCTCTAACTCTGGGTGTATCTCATTATACATACGTGGATTTCGGATATTATCCATTGTGGATTTCGCACTCTACCTTAGGACTTACTAACCACACAGATTTTGTCAATTCCTATCATTAAGACTTACTAACTATATATGGCTAATCTATCCTTGAAGGTAAACCTAACAGAGCAGTATATATCCCACACATGTATTCACCTACATGTTCCTATAACTTCTTCCTAATTAGTATATATTGACCTGCCGTTCCGTATGTGTATCTCACGCCACCTTTTGGGGTGCTGCCATTATACAGACGTTTCTCAAGCACCAACCTTGCTAACTAGGTGCCCATTATGTACTCCTTGCCCTTATTCGATTCACAACAACCCCAGTATCCACATTTGGACTGTTTTTTTACCCGGATTCTTTATCGATCTCTTCCTTACTTCCAGCCAGCAACCCGGACAGGTTGGTCTGCTCGGGCTTTAGGTGCCTGAAGGATGCCCTCCCCCAATTTACTTATTTGCACTGGTAATACAAACCAAAAAAGGAATAGGGTTAGTGTTAGGGTTGTGAGCTTTTAATAACAATTTGAGTTTTTATATGTAAAATTTCATTCCTGTTATTTTTTATTAGTCCATAAAGGTCGATTTAAACACTAGTTTTTGAGTATTTTCTCTTTTTTGGTGTTTTTCTTCGCTTTGCTCACGTGTCGGGCTGATCCGGGATCATCACATTTTACGTTTTCCAATTGGCCATTTCCTTTTTAGAGGTTTGTATTACCGGCACAAATAAGTGGATACCGCCCTCCCCTTGGTTCATACTTTCGGAGCGTATAACTTTTTCCTCCGGTGCGTCAGCCCAGCGGTTTAGCTGGTGTGTCCCCTACTTAAGGACCTGATTGCTCAGTTCTCCAATCTCAGGCCCCAGTTCGAATTCAGCCCTCCTGTGGCATCATCAAAAATTACTGCTACTTCCAAATTCGGGACTTGCCAAATAAGTTTTCGGTTATGCCGGTTTCTCAGATTTATTGTACCAAAGCTCCCATTACTAGATGGTATGACCGAAATTACAGATTTCTAGATTCAACTGATAATTATAACTGTAAACCGAAACACAGGCTATTTTTCAAAATTCGTCAACTATGGGATTTGAACTCTAGATTTGCCACTTGGAGAGAGTGACGACTAGACCACTACACTAAGTTGCCACACCTCTAATATATATTTACTTAGTACAAATTTTGATTTTATATATAGAAACTACTTTTACTTAATAAAAAATAGTCAAAAACCTCTATTACTCAAAAATAAGCTACTCCAAAATTTTCATGTAATTTTTTGTCCAAAAATAGTAGCTTATTTTTGGGAATATATAGTAATTAAAAAAAACTAATTTTGTTTCAGAACATGAAAAAAGCATATGACTCAGTAGGACTAAGAATGCTAGATCTAGCTATGCAACAAATTAAAATCTCTGCACGCTTCATCATAAATCTATTTAAAAGCAGAGAGATAAAGATTCTAACAAGTATAAATACAACAGAGAGATTCGTAGCAGGTGACGATATAGATCAAGGAGAAGTGATATTCTCTTTAGTGTGGCGAATCTTCTATGACCCTCTGCTAACCGAAATACAAGAATTCTGAGTGAGGTTATAAGTTAGAAGTATAGTGGCCAAGCGATCTCTAAAAGAACCTAACTACTCAACAAAGTCTGAAGATTTTAGTTATTGCTTACATGGATGATACTACATTTATAGCAAACAGTAAGTAGAAGCTAGAAGAAACAATTGAAATCACACAAGAATTTTACAAGATAAATGATATTGAAATAAACAGTAAAAAATCAGAGCTCTTGGTAATAAGGAGAGGAAAAAGAAAACAAGAGGTAAGGTGTATAGAAATTGGTCCAGCTAAAAAAAAAAGTGACAGAAAAAAAGTCAAACAAATCAACAAGATTTTTGAGAGTATAGCTATTCAAAAAAATCTGGCCAGTTTAATATACTAAATATCACCAGAAAGGAGATTAACACAATAATAAAAGCTCTAACAAGGAAAAACACAATATTAGCATAGCTAATCTATATCAACAACAGAGTTCTTTTACTGAGATTAAAGTACAGGCTACAACATAGCATTCTTTTAAAAGAGTAGCGTGACAGGTTGCAAAGTCCTCTATTACAGCTGATAAAAAACAAGTCTGACCTGGCTATTACAATAGCCAATGCTATTTTAGTACACAAAAACATAGCAGGGCTAAAAACAATCAGGCAAAATCAAATGACACACCATGTAACAAAACTTAGAAAATGAATAAACAGCCAAGGTAATTTTAACAAAGCTATATGAATCAGAATTTGGCAAATACAAATAGACTGCAAAAGCCCGAAATGTATTCTAGGCCTGGAACTAGCAAGATTGAGGAAAATATATCTCAAACACAATTTAATTTACAAAATCATAACAGAGGCAAAACAAATAAACCTAAGTTTTAGATCAGAGGAGATGGAAAAAAGCCTTGAACTTATAGAAGAAGATACTGAGATATTAAATTTGCTAGAACTAAAACAAATCAAGAGTTTCACACAAGAGAAAAAAACAGGAATCTTTGTACTAGAACAATTATACAATGAAGCAGATAGCAAATTATCACGTGGAAACAGATCAAACAATGTAAACAATACAAAGCTGCTGGTAAGGTGCCCAGATGGTTTAGCAACATTGAGAAGAAAGTTCTGGAAAATAAAGAAAACCGTACAATCAAGCCCAATTTTAAACCAAAGCAATAAACACTCTTAGCCCAAAAGTTACATGCTCGATAATAGATAGTGACAAAAGAAAAAGAGAGTGAATTTTGTTAAGAAACAGAAAGAACGAGTTGAAAATCAGAAAAATTAGTCAAAAGAAGGGGCACAAAACCTATGTAATAGAGCATTGGATGATGATTCCGAATCCAGATAACAGTACAGTTAGATTTGAGAAATGTTTGGGTTGTAAACAGAACATGAACAAGAACACAATACTGGAAATATATTTGTACAAGAAAAAGCTAAAAAGTAGATCAGTTGTTATAAACCAAAACCTGGTCCACAAAGTAAACTCCCAAGTATATGTGCAGGAGTTAGTAGTCTCTGTAAGCTGCCTAGTAGATACATATCTCAAATTAGAGATACTCGAAAGTGATGATAATAAAAGGCATGAGGTCCTAGTAAAAGAAATTTCTATCTATCCAATAGAAAAAGAAATAATCAATCAAGCCCTCAAAGGACAACAAATAAAAAAGAAGCTAAAACATCTAACTATACAACTAAAACCATACAAAAAATATCTTTCTATACTGATGGGTCTTTATTGAATTCAATAGAGAGCCCAAAAAGAAGGAAAATGGGAATCAGATAGGTAGCTGTTACAAAAAATAGAGTCAAGAGAAGTGAAGACTATATAGCAGAATTTAAAGAAGCTATAAAAGATTGGCTGTTGTCAACTAGAGCTAAACTAGGCACAATATAGTCAGCCTTATTAACTGCACTAAACAAGGCTATAGTGAACATTTATACAGACAGTGCAGCATCGATTCAGGCAATACAAGCAAGCCAAAATAAAACCAAGCCAAGCGATATAGTAAAAAGAAAAAACTTTTGTCTCTTAGAACAAATAGTAAGAACAATTGAATTTAAAGAACTAAGAGTGTGGTTTAACAAGATCAAAGTATATACCGAGGTGCAAGGTAATGAAAAGACTGACAAACTTGCAAAGAAAGAAGTAAATAGTCCCTTACTTCTTAACCCGAAATGGTCTTGAAACAAGCAGTCAATCACTGAGCTAAGATGGCAAGAGATTTGAGTAGATGATGCAACAAGAAGTTTCATTATACAGCTTACTGATCTAAGTATTAACACTAAATAGAAAGATCTAAAAAGTATAAACAAATAGGCTAAGACAACTCATAAAAAAAATGAAGTAAACTGGAGAGAGGTTTGAAAAAATATAAGCAAAGTAAAGGGTAAAAAATGTACAAGCTCTCAAGCATATAAAGATTGGATTTTCAAAATCAAGTATCTTAATAGCTTACTTTCAACAATGCAAATCCTGAAACAAAAGAAAAAAGATCTATATATGGATAACACTTATAAGATTTGCTTTCAAGAATACGAGACGCAAGATCACTTAGTCGAATGTACTAAGTTGCAATCAACTTGGAATAAGCTTGAAGAAGAAGGCTGCTTAGCTATCGTTAACAAGGCAGAAAAAGAAAAAGCAAGTTTGAAGATATACAACAGGCAAAAAATAGCAGAAATAGTGTTTGGCAAAAGTCTTAAGGAAAAAATCTCAGCTAGAAAAGAACTAATAAAAGGCCTAATAACAAAGCAAAGAGTTTAAAGGATTTGCTCCTTGTTAGAAAAAGAAGTGAGAAAAATCTCCAAACTCCTGCAAACCTTTATTGACAGCTTTTTAAAACACTTTTGCAAGCTCATTTGGAATCCTCGATATGAAAAGGTCATAGAATGGGAAAAGAAAGAAGGTATAACAAAGGGAAAGAAAACAGAAAACTTGAAAAAAAGAAAAAGTAAAGAGGCAGAAGAACAAGACAAAGAAAATAGGGACCCATCAAATAGCACAAGAGAGAAAGAGACCAGAAGAACCAAGGTTAGCTACAAAGAAGGAAACTCGATACAGTTAAGAAAAGGGAAAGTCTAACCAGGAAATGGGTCGTATAGAGAACCAAACTGGCATGGTCCTCACTGGTTAAACCAAAAGGGTTTTTTTAAATATACTTGACATGGCAGACAACAGCCAATTAATGACCAAGGAGGGTACCTAAATTCAGGGTTGGCAATGGACTATGATAGGTTCTAAATAAATTGTTAATAAATATTGTCTATTGGGCTAATGGACATAGTTCATTGGCATTTGCTAAGCCACATTTTGGTCTATTGGCCAACCTAGCCTAAATCGGTATGAAATTCTTAGAAAGTTAAGAATCCTGAGGAAAATAAATCGTTGTTTTGGTAGGTTGCACTAGGTAAATACTTGGTGAGTCTTTTTTAAATTAGAGCAATACACTATAAAGGCAATTTATACATATATAATAGTCAAATAGTAGTTTAAATAAATAAAGACAAGACTGCTTAAAAAAAAAAAACCCCCAATTTTGAAGGGTTTAAATGCTTTGCACTATAATAATTTCAAGCAAATTGTAATATTATAATAAAAAATAAGTAATACTACTAAGAAAATATCTTTCAGATTTTTATTTTTGTAATATTTTTTTTTTAATTTGATAGTCTTGTTAATACTGTATATTAGATCTAACTATCTAATATATATTACAAGTATCAGCTCACCTGATTATTAATTTAATTGATAATTCATCACTTATCAAAACAAAATAATTTACAATTACTAAATAAATTTGATACAATTTAATTAGTAAAAATCCTAATTAGTAAATATACAAAATTTCATATTATTGCTATGTATACATATCAGTATATATATATTTTTTTATTAATTTTTGTATATTTTTGTTGTATAACTAACTGCCAAACTCATCTACTAATTAACCAACTACCCAATTTACTTATTAGC
Organism: Dentiscutata erythropus; assembly: GCA_910591965.1. NCBI lineage: Eukaryota > Fungi > Glomeromycota > Glomeromycetes > Diversisporales > Gigasporaceae > Dentiscutata > Dentiscutata erythropus. The sequence continues at coordinate 9,210 of CAJVPY010001013.1, forward strand.
CAAGATCGAACCTGCCAAGATATTACTCACACATATAGATACCACCAAAATTGATTTTTAAAAAAGGTCTATTTCTCTTCATTAAAGCTAATTAAAATTTTTTATAAGAAAGAGTATCTAAAATTTTATATTTATATTCCTTATAATTTTGTCTATTTAAAAAAAGTATTAAAAAATTTCATCTTTCTAGTAAAATAGATTCAAATTAATTTCATCTTTAAATTTTAATTTTGGGTTTTAGAATCCAAAATAATTTTGTTAGTATATATACTCATGTGCTAATTAAGATTAACTAAGACTTAACTCTAAGTAATTATAATCTAATCCAACAACATTTAACCCATATATAAGTAGCTTACTAAGATTAAATCTGCATATTAATTATAATATATTCAATTCACACTAGTTAAGATCTAACCCAACTACTAATTAACAGTTTTTTTTAAAACTAGCTTACCCAACTACCTCTAGTTAAAACTAGCTTACTACTGTAAAAAATCATATACAAGATCTAAATTTGTTACATTCTACTGATTTTAAAACCTATAGTAATTCCAGGGCCTAGTATATAGCTGAGTGTTTATATTGTAGCAAGATAACTTCTAAAGTACATATGCTTTGCATTTGTAGTTTTAAAAAACTTTGTATTTATTTAATAGTGATCCTATAATTTATAGAGAAATATAATGCCATAAATAAAGTTATAAGGTATTTATTTGTCATGAAATTATAACCAAAACTTGAAGCACTAAATGTTTAGTTTGTAAGTATGAAGTATTAGATAATAAGTATTAGTTTGATTGATTGAATGATGGTCATAGGCATTTAGTAAGTATGATATATGGTTTGATAAGTTTGAGTTTGATTAATTAAGAAGTAATAATAAGCAATTTGTAAATATAATGTATTGTGCAATAAGTATTGATTTGATTGATTAAATAATAGTAGGTATGAGATATAGTGAAGGAAGAGTTGAAAATTTGTTTTTTCTCTTTCATCTTTGCTACTAGCTCGACGCAAGTCAATATTCACAAGAGAAGTAATTAGTATATAAAAGTAATTGGATAGTCGATAGCCTAAGTAAACAACCCAAATATCAGAAATTAATACTTTGATAGCTTGACTATACAACTTAGATATCAAAAGAAAAGAAAAATAGATATAAAATCAGCAAGTAATACTAGGAATAGCTATAGATATATGAGATCTTTTATATAATCTTTTAGTTTTTCTACCTACTAGTTAAAACTCTTTATTAATAATAATAAATGTATACAACTATTTGTATTTATAGCAAAGTTGTATTTGATTAATAAAGTTTTTATGGTTTGCTGGATCTTAATTATAAATAGTACTTAATACTAAAAACAATATCAAATAATAATTCAATAATAATTTATAAAGCAAAAAATATTTTTATTTTTATATATTTTAATGTATTTCAATCTTATAATAAACAAAGCTGATCAAAACCCGATACTATATCAAACAAATCTCAACTATAAAACTAATTCTAACTATTTATTGTCTGAAGAACACTACTGAGTATGTTAATAGTATACCCAATGTTCGTGTGTTAACAAATTCTGAAGCCTGATTGGCTAGATCAGGTATAACGTAAAAGATTTAAAAAAAAACAACCGAACCTAACATTTATTGACTAGATCAGGCATAATATAAAAAACAACTTGCTATATTTATTATTATAGTCAGTATTAGTGATTTGAACTGAGAAAAATTCTCTTAATCGGTTAACCGAATCTAATTATTTCATTCAACTGATTACCAACCGGTTAAGATTAACATCTATACTGCCTTCAGAAATTCTCAGAGCATTACTCTAATTTTTTGTCTCGACCTATTTGTCTTTTATATTCATTTATTTTCTGTTAGAACTTTACAAATTCTTACTCTCTCCTACGTCATTTGATATTTTCTCATACTATATTGATTCAACCAATTAAGAATTTCCTCAACTAGTTACCTGAAATTTATTCGGTTCAGTTGGTTAACTGATTATAGCTTAACCGATTCAAGTTACTAGTCAATATAAATTAAATTTAAAATTTATATTTGGTCTTTTGGACTTTGAATAGTTTCCATTTACCTAGTATATATGGGGGAAGTTAATAGAAATAGGACAAATTTATTAAATAGATTTTAGTGTTCAAAGATAAGCTGGCTTATCACGGCTTGCTGCGGCTTATCACGTGATAAATTCGAATTTATCATCAAACTATATGATATCTTCGAATTTATCACATGATATTTTCGCGATTATCACATGGCTTGGTGATAAATTCGAATTTATCACGTGATAAACCGCATTAAGCCGCAGCAAGCCGTGATAAGCCGGCTTGTCTTTGAACACTATTGCTGTTAAAAGCGCACATAATATTACTAAAATCTTTAGCTTTGTAAATGATGGCCAATTACCAATTCTAGCTTTGCCTTTAAATATCATATCTTTCTTGTCTTCTGTAACCTGGACTCAGCTTACTCCCATTTTATCTTCATCAATCTTATTAATCTTGTTTGGGATCTATGAACTGTCTATATAAAAAATTTTTTTTTTTCTCTTATGCTTCAAATTAACTTTTAGCCTGTGCGACAATAAAGCTTTAATATTGACTGGAAGAAAACCCCAAAATATATATGAAGAGGTAAGGTTTTACAAAAAATTACTAAATTTAGAAAGATTTGCAGAAAAAGTCAAAAATAAGCAAACTAATTACTATAAATAGAAATAATCTGTACAAAAAGGATCAAAAATAAGCAAACTAAAATCTTACCTCTATATATATATTTCGGGGTTTTGCTAGAAGCTTCAAATTTTTTATATACTCTAGATCTTCATTTTTTACCATTCTCATACTTTCTAATGTCCATTCTAGTAAGCTTTTTTTTATAATAAAGGAACTATATATTTCTGTTGGAATAGATCTTTTGATATATACTCTATTTTACTACATATTTGATCTAAATCTACAACTGCCTTCTATCTCTATATTGTTATAGTCACAATCTTTATATTGTACTAACAAGACACTTTTCTTAGTTGAAACTCCTTCTAACCAGTGTTCAGCTAATACCTTGCTTAATCTTTTTTCTTAAACTCATCCAATTTTAAGCTGGTTTGTTTCTTTTTTGTGCTATAAAATCCAATCCTTTTGTCTCTTATTCTAACTGATTTTTGGTAAACTAGATACAATAGCTTCTTTGTTTCTTTCTTGCAAGCGAAACTGGGCCTTTATCTTACATTTCTCTTCATTTCAAGTACCAAACTCTTGACTAACTTGTACCAGAGTAGAGTTGCACCACTATATCTATAATTTTTTAGTGCCTTTACTTGCTGTCATGTCAACAAGTTTTTACCCTTTATATCTAATATCTGATTAATGAAATAGATTTCCAATATTGCTTGCTGTTTTCTACTTTTTTTTCTATGCAAAAAACTTAATATGCTTGTGATTGTTGCTCCCAAACCACATATGCTCTAGTCTTTTTCTTCTGTGCCAAAAAATATATCTATTCTTTTACATTGTTCTATTGTATTAAGTGCAATATTACCTTTGCAATTAAGATTAGCTTCCAATGAGAGGTTTCTCCAGATATCATATACTATGTCTTTTTTCAAAATTCCCTGTCTAATTCTTATTTTGGTAAAGTTTTCTATTATACTAGTACTATTCAGTCTTTTAAAAAAAGCTGTCGTCTGTTTTGCTAATACTGCACTTGCAAGTAGCTTGGTTTCTAATGTACCCTCATGTGCTAGGATACTATTTAGTACCATTTATGCTATTTCTAACTTTTTTATTAATCATAGAAAAGGTTGGTGAATTGTATTCAGTTCGTTTTTTGTTAATGCTATAGTTTGTAGAATATACTCTAGCTTGGGAATTAGAACCTGGTTGTTTATGTATACTAATTGGCTTGCAGTGTATTTTTTCCTTTCTAATTTACAAGTAAACAAATCTATGATTTGTTTAATTTTCTTTTTGATCTCTGCCACCTCCTTTTTAGTATAAAGAAAAGTTTCAAGAAAACGTAGTTTATGCAACTTCTTGCTTGCTTTAACCAGTGCATTCTCGTATTTTACTTGTCTATCAGCTATTGGAAGCTTTGAGTTTAATACTATTAACTTTAATTTACTGCTATTAATTTCTATACCATTTAGTTGGAAAAACTGATCTGCTATTTGAATTGTTCACTCTAGCTGATCCTTTGAACTTGCAATCCATGTGGTGTCATTAGCATATGCGAGGACCACTTGTCTGATACTTTTTGGTTTTTTAATTTTTAACAGATTTTCTATTTGTGCTAATACTTTTATTCTATAATCCAAGTTTTCATTTCTCTGTATCTTATCTAACAAAAGATCGTAAAAGATTTTCCAAAGGAGGAGAGAGATGGCTTCGCCTTGATTGATGCCACCTTCTGCTTTGATTTTTTGTGTTAAACCGTATGCTGTTATAACTTTTAGCTTTCTGTTTTCAAATAGGTTATGAATTAGTCTGCAGTATATATCTGGAATCTTGATTCTTTTTAGCACTTTTTGTAGTATGGTGAGATTTACAGAGTCAAAGGCCTTCTTTATATCTTGAAACAAAACCTACAATTCTTGCTGGTTCTCTTCTGCCTCCTCAAATAAGACCTTAAAGATATGAACTAGCTCTTCTGTAGAATTTTGCGAAATTGGAGCCCTGGAGAATCTCCTTTTCTTTAATAATCTTGCTTAATCTCTTTATTAAAATTTTCGTAACACCTTTTCTGAAAACTTCTACTAGGGCAATTGGTCTAACTTTATCCAAATTATACTTCCAGTCTTGCCCCTTTGAAATTGAATATACTTGGGTTGTTTTCCATTTACTTGGAACATTACCAACTCGTAAACATGCTTTTGCAAAATTTTAAATACTTGCTGTGTTTTTGTGTTTGCCTGCTTCAGAAGTGCATATGTGATTGTTGACATTTCTGATACCAAATTCACCTTACTTTTACTTAACATCAATTGCTACTTCTCTAGGGTGATTAGTTGTATTACTAGATCATATCAAGCTTCTAAAATATGATCTTTTGGCTAGTATTCTTTAAACTATAAATTTTCTATCTCAGTACTATCTTTTTTCCTATTTATAAACTAGTTTTGGAAATGTGACTGAACTTCTGCTAGAACTTCTACTAGACTGGTTAAAAGATTCAATGACTCCTGGTTTCGTATATATACTTTATCTAAAACTACTTTACAGTAGGATCGCTCTAACAGGCTAGCTAGCATTTTCTTTTGCTCCTTTACAATTTGCTTAGCTCTTTTTTGGATATATTGTTGTATTTCTTTTTTCTTAACCTTTTTGCTATTTACTACTAGCTTACTCTTAATTACTTTTCACCAGATTATTGTATCTTTTTGCTATTCTGACAAATTTTGTATCTCAACTTCTTTAATACTACTATCTACCCATCTATTAACTTGCCTAATTCTTTTATTCCATTGATCTAACTTTTCATATAGCTCTTCTTCGCTTGTTGATCTTGTTTCTTTAATTGATAATCTATTTGTCACCTGGAGAGGATCTACAAAATTTTATAAGTAAAATTTATTATTGTTTTAAATGTGGCATACATGCATCTAAAACTTTTTTTTATACTAAGTTAATTATTTTTCTAACTTAAGAGACTTTTGTAGAGCTTGTTAAAACGCATCTAATGGTAGTTAGAGCATCAAAATCGGCTTGGTGGGTGCTGAGATATCTTTAAAAAACGTTTCTTTTACTATATAAATTTCTTTGTAAACAATAGTATTGTTTACAAAGAAGTTTATAGTAAAAGAAATGTTTTTTAAAGATATCTTGGCACTCACCAAGCCGATTTTGACGCTCTAACCACCATTAGATGCGCCTTGACAAGCTCTACAAAAGTCTCTTAAGTTAGAAAAGTAATTAACTTAGTATAAAAAAAGTTTTAGATGCATGTACGCCACATTTGGGCTAATAGTAAATTTTATTTATAAAATTTTGCAAATCTCCTCCAGGTGACAAATGAATTATCAATTAACTATTTTGCCTAACATAAAAGCTGCTTTAAAGAATTTGTTTTTCCTTTTTTTGAGAATAGGCTTTTTTCTGAAATCTACTACCTTATTTGGCAAATTTTTTTTTCCTGCTTTAAGAATTGCTTTTTCTATTAAAAACCATATTTGGTTCAAGTTTGTTTCAATTTGGTTTAGAGATTCTAAATTCATATCTAATATGTCTTTTTTTAGTACAGATAATGCTCTATTGTTCAAACCTTTCCATAAACCCTCGCAGTAGTCGTCTCAGTTTTCTTTTGTAGCCTTCTTGAGTTTCCAAACTCTTTGTTTCATACTAGGCATCGCTTTTCTTATTTGACTATTTGATAAGATGTCTGGGCTCCATTCATATTTAACGAATATGAAGTCATGATCGGATCTTGTTATCATTGATATATTACAAATTTCTGCCTCTTGTAATATGTCTATCATATTACTTGATGACCAAATTTGATCAATTTTTGTTGCTACTAAACTATTGATCCAAGTAAACTTCTTTTTGTATGGGTTAAAAAATCTGAAAGTATCTAAAAAGCTATTCTTTTTAAACCAAGCATGCATTGCTAGTCTTCTATTATTATCAACTTGTAATGACTTGTCTAATGCTGGGTTAACTACATAATTGAAGTCTCCTAATACTACTACTAATATATTGTCTTGTGCCTTATCTATTCTACTTTGAACTATGGATAATAGCTCTTTTGCCACCTCTGTATCGCTCGGTGGAATATAAATTGTAATTATTACTAACTTGTATCTTTTAAAATAAAAATGCATCACTAGTAGAAATTTATTTAGTTTTTTAATTTTGCCAACATGCTTCTCTAATTCTTCTCTTACTAACAAACCTATACCGAAACTCTTCTTTTTCATTTTTGATACTAGTAACCAAATCTTTCTAAAAATAATATTGTTTCTAAAAATATATCTTGCCTTTATTTCTTGCAAATTTGTTTGTATTATCTCTATTATATTAAAACTTTTTTCATTATCCCAATCTAGCAACATGTCTAACCTGTGTCTATGTATATTAAGTTCATTTATATTGTGTATTGCTATATTGATACGCTTAACCAGTTTTGCTTTATCTATTGGTACCTGTGTCTGAACCTGGTTTCCATTTAGAATATTTGTATTTGTTAAGATGCCCAAGGTGTCATTTAGAAGCGATTGAGGGCCTTGCTCCTATTCTGCTGCTTCTCTAATAATTCTAGTCTCTTTATGATCTCATATAGCAGATCGGTTTGACTAGCCTCTTGTTGCTTTTCTTTGTCTTTACTCGATTTTGTGCTATGCTATATTTTTGGGCTTTTCTTTTTGTTAAATTGGCTATTTGTAAGTTGAATGTTCTTGTCGGTAAATTTGCGAATGAGCTTTTCTGACATTTTACTTTCAACTCTTTTAGCATTTCCATCTTGTGAGTTTGAATTCTCTTTATCAAATTTTAAGTGTTTTGTAGTAACCTTAAGTTTTAATATTTTACATTTGTCACTATCTTGTTGGTAAGCTTTTTTGCTCTCTTCACCAAAAGGCTTAGCCCAAACTAATCTTGTATTGTAATAGAAAACTGTTTGACTCATTGCCCTGTTCTGATTCTCTTTTGTAACAAAGTATACTGAAGCTATACCTCTTTGGTTGTCTTTGCTTTTATATTTCTTAGCTGTCTCAATAGTAAGGTTTTGATTACCATTTTGGGAATATTCTTTATAATTGACTTATATCTACTTCTTTTAATGAGTATTTCTTTATCCAAAAAACCAAATATGACTCTTAGTATTTTTTCATTTTCGAAATGTACTGTCTAGGAGTTTTGAAGCTCATTTTTTTACTTTATGTTTCTAAACGCCAGCTCAACCTGTGCTGCTTTTGTTTTCCCATTAGATATAAAGCATTTAATTGTTGCTCTTCCATAAAAACTTAGGCACCTTTTAATTTGGTTTGCTCTGGTTTCATTTAGTATATCCCAGAGAGTTATACATATTGTACTTTTGTATAGGTTTTTTCTTATCTAGAGTGTAGTAACTATAGATTGGTAGGAATTATTTGTTGTTTCTTTTCTATTACTCTTATCTGAAAAAACTTCTTGTCACATTTTCTTAGATATAACTTCTTCGAGACCATCTTCTGCTATATTGATTAAACGTTTTGAGCTAAGGCCAGGTTGCGTTATAGCTTAATCCTCTACCTTGCATCCTCTATAGTGTCTTGAATTTTTATATTAGTCTTCGTCTCTAGCTCTATATCATGTTTAAAATTTTCTTGACATCATAGTCTATGGTTTCGCATTTTGTAAAAAGTAATATTTCCTTAGTACCTGATTTCATGCAAGTTGATTCTTTGATTTTGCTCTCTTCTATTAATAAAACCTTTCCTGTCACTTCTTTATATCTAAGCCAATCGAACATTTCGATTGTTCTTCTAATAAGGCTTATTAATTCGACTATGTCTACTTCAAGCCATGATGCAATCTTTTGGTCTTTTAATAAGATATCTTGCTTAAGTTCTTGAAATAAATCCTTATTAACCTATTTGTCTTTTCTAAACAGATTCTTAAATTTTATAAAACTTTCCATTTTTACTGTGATACTAGGTGATATATCGATACATGTGAAGATTGTTGTTTGTATAATACCAGTTGTTGATTGGTTACATTGGTTACTTTTTTGGTGGCTTGACATGTTATGTGTTTGTTTGTTGTTATAGTGATTTGCGCTACAGAGTCAAAGCTGATTCCCCAAAATTCTGTTTTTCAAAAATTTTTTTACAAAAGTTGTTTATTTGGTTTCTAAAGCTCTTTTCATAGAGTTGGACCAAATGTGTTTTTAAGTATCTTTAGGTAGATTTTTGTACTACTTCTTTTTGCTTAAGCCTTAAAGCCTTATTAGCTAGTAAACTTGTTGTTGTTTTTGTATATTTTTTTTAGCTCAAAAATTGGTAAGAGGATTTACAGAGAAGAGTTTTTTTTTGAATATTCAATATAACTAATATAATAAACTTTCATATTGACAATAAACTTAATAAACTTTTATATTAATAATAAGTTTACATATTTATAATAAACTATAACAATATATTATAATATTTTGTAAACTATTTGTTATAAATTTTTTTTTTTTTTGATATTTACAATATAGATCCTAATAGCGTTTTTTATATTAATTCTCAAAATTTACAAGACACTTTGCAAAAACTTTTGATAATATAATGATACAATAATAATTTTTTTTATATATGTTTTTATACTATTGCTGCTTGCATATTTGCAAATTATTAATTACTGAAATATCTGTATATGTATTAGCACTAAATTCAATTAAAAATAAATTTTTTATAACTATATAATAATAGTTTTTTTTTATATATTTCTATACTATTACTGCTTTGTATAATAAAAATTTTTGTTAGAATAAATTATACTAGTAAAACTATCTTTTTAATATTATACTTGACCGGTAAATATAGATAATATCAAAATCATTAATCTAGTTAAAGTAAAACTCTAAAAAAAACCTTCATTGAATAATCATCGATTAGAGTTAAATCAATAAATAATATTCATCATTTATAATCATTTAAATCAATAAATAATAATCATTATTTATAATCACCCATACTAATGACTATTGATATTTTTTCATTGATGACAAATAATTATTGATTAATAATTGATAGTTATCTGCTAAAAAAATTTCCTGATATATTGTTTATTTTTTTAACCAATCAAATCAAATATCTGCCATGCTCTATTACATAATATAAACACTTTTATAGTATATTGTTTTAATTTAACAAAGACTTACCAAGCATCATTGCCAATATAACATGCCAAAACAACAATTCACCTTCTTTAGAATTCTTAACTTTCTAAGAATTTTGTATTATATAAATACTTCTTGGTCATTAATCAGCTATTGTTTGTCTTGTCAAGACTGCTATTTTTCCCTTCTAATTTCTTCTTCTTCTCAAAAATACAAATAAAAAAGAGGAATATAAAAACAAATTTTTTAAGAAGATGACTATAAAAAAAAAAAAAATAAAAAAAAAAAAAGGTTACAAATTGTGAAAAAAAGAAAAAAAGAAAAAGTCCTGACAATATAAAAAAAAACCGAACTATAAAAACATTATTATAACCAGGTATAAAAATTATATAACAAATACAATATTTGTATATCCCTATTGTAAAGCTTTGCTTTAATATTGAAATTATTCTTTTCAACTTTATAACTAACTCTGAATAACTTTGTTTATATCTATCCTAATCCATATCTCCAATCAAATATTATCACAAACCGTAAGCTATTTGATACTGCCATTAGAGGTTTTTTGCCTGAGGCCTAGCACCGTATTTGTAAATATGTAATTGCATTTCACTTGCTTATCCAAATTTGAAAAGTAAACAATGCTGATTTTTTAAAGAAGTAAGCCAAATTCCTACTTTTTGTAAAAAAATTTTAAAAGACTAATAAAAAGATAAGTAAAAGTAAAAAAGAGACTACTTGGTCAAGTAAAAGAGTGCGGTTTTAAAAAAAACAAATTTTTGTTGTTTCTTTTATGTTTTTCTTTTGAAAGTAATAGCCTAAGTAATTTTGTTAATGGAGAAGACTTTTGTCTCTCTACCAAGATTTGGGCATACACCTCCTGCCAATTATCTTGTATACTAATACTCTTGGCTTGTATGCCAAATACACAACTTATAAAGAAGTCCTGAAAGAAAAAACTAGTAACTTTTAGGCAAACTGCTACATTAGGCCACAATTTTTTAACAAAAGGTTTGTTTTTCTTTATTAAAAAATTTTGGTCTAAATAATTGTTGGAAAGAGTTATCCACCAATATGTATTGGCAAAATAATTAGATTTTAAAAATAATAGTTTAATTAATGATTCTCTACTCAACTAAAGCATGATCTTAGTAAAATGTGACTCAGATTACTATATAAATTTACTATAGTGCAAATGTGGTGACTACCCAAGATAAACTTTTTTTCATACTAAGGTAATCAATTTTGTTAATTAATTAAAAGCTGTAAAGTTCATCTTTGTGGTTTTAATGGTGGTTAAAACATCAAAATTGGCATAATAGGTGCTGAGATATCTTTAAAAAACAGTTCTTTTACTATGTAAACTTCTTTGCAAACAATACTATTACAATACTATATCCTGCTGTAAATAAGCACCCACCTTTTTCAATTTGTATATCCAAGTTTCTCAAGATCTAGTGATCAGATTTGTATAATTTTGGTATTATTTGAATCAGCATACTGAAAAGATTCAAATAGTACTAAAATCATACAAATCCGATTACTAGATTATGAGAAACTCAGATATGAAAATTAAAAAAAGTGGGTGCTTATTTATGGCAGGATATAGTACTATTGTTTGCAAAAAAGTTTACATAGTAAAAGAACTGTTTTTTAAAGATATTTTGGCACCTACTAGGCTAATTTTGATGCTTTAACTACCATTAAAATTACAAAGATGAGCTTTACAACTTTTAATTAATTAGCAAGATCGATTATCTTAGTATGAAAAAAAGTTTATCTTGGGTGATCATTACATTCACACTATAGTAAATTTATATAGTAATCTGAGTCACATTTTACTAAGATCATGCTTTAGTTGAGTGGAAAATTATCAATTAATATATTAAATTTGCTATTTTAAAGTCTAACTACAGTACTTTATATAAATATTGCAAATTAGTTAGTTTTATAAAGTGTATTTAATACTTAAAGAACAAATTTTAATAAAATGAACTTTAATTTTCTAATTGTTAATAAAAAAAATTTTATTTATTATATGGAGTAGAGTCAATAGAAAAGAGACATTGTTTTTAGTAAAATTTTTTTGATTTTTAAATTAAAATATCTCAACAACTAATTAATCAAATTTGCCCAAAATTTTTTTTATTTTAATAGTAAAATTATAAAAATTCATAATAAAAAAAAATTATTAAATTTGATAAGATAATTGCTAAGATATTTAAGCTTAAAGTCAAGAAAACTTTTGCTTAAAAAAAAATTGTCACTTTTCTATTGACTCCACTCTATATATTATTACTTTTTTTTATAATACACAATACCAGTTATATGAGCTACAATCAATAGAAATAAGGCAGATTGATATTTTAAAAAAAATCAATACCTTAACTTTCACAGTTTATATTTTGATAAGCTTTGAGGCTACCTTGATAATTTAGCATTCAAAAGAAAGCTTAGATCATAAGCTTTCTTTTAATTATGGTGCGCCAAGTCACTTCTCATCAAAAATCATGTTTATTTTAAAAATCTATAAAATCTTAAGGTTTAAATATTT
>CAJVPY010001014.1:0-21590 GCA_910591965.1 Dentiscutata erythropus
AACAAGCTCTTTTAATTCCCTGCAATGTTACACTTCCAAACCATCCAAGGCCTTTATTTGAATATACAAGCCATATTTGACGTTTAACTGATAATTTAAATATTGGCGTAATAAATTATCTCAGCGATAATGCAAGTGATCATCTTATAAAAATTGTAAGATGTTCTTTGATCGCAATGTTTCTACGAACATGTGAGAAGATTGAATATTTGGAAATTAATGGACCTATTTATGATGAAAATCTTCAAATTGCCACCAAAAACATTCAGACTTTAGAACTCAATAATAATGATCTTAGCTCTAAAGTCATAAATGAAATAATAAAAAATAATCCCTTGACTTTTTTAACTTTTTTTAAGTTTGCAGAGCTACAAGAACTTTTAAATTCTATTAAGGACACTCTCTGCAAAAACACTACACTAACATCATTAGACCTTTCACACAATTATATTGGCCCAATAGGAGGGGAGGCTTTAGCAAGAATCCTTAGTTTAAATGATTCAATAACAACATTGGATCTCAGTATTAATGAAATTGGTTCTATAGAAGCAAAGGCAATAGCTGAAACACTTTATGAAAATAAGATCCTTACAGCCCTCTACTTCGGTGAAAATAGTATTGGTGATGAAGGAGGAAAGGCAATAGCAGAGGCGCTACACAAAAATTTTGCCATAAGTATTTTAGATCTTAATTATAATGACATTTCCTCTGAAGGAGGAAAAGCGATTGCAGATGCGATTTTGAAAAACACTATACTGACGTGGTTGAATCTTGATTATAATTCGATTACTTCAGAAGGTGGGAAGGCAATAGCAAAGGCACTTGATACTAATAAGACCTTAAATTTATTAAGTATCAGCACAGCACAACTACGTAAAGTCGGAGGAGTTGCAATTTCAAACGCACTTTACGCAAATACTGCTCTTACTTTTTTAGATCTTTCTTACAACCAACTAACTCTTGAAGTGGTACATTAGTTAGCAGATGCGCTTCGTGTGAACACCACTTTGACGAATTTGAATCTTAAAAATAATAATATTGGATCGGACAGATTAATTGCAATGGCTGATGCTCTCAGTCAGAACTCCGGTCTGACTTCTTTAGATCTTTCTGATAATAATATGGAACCTGAGGGTGAGGAAATGTTAGGATACGCTCTTCACGAGAATATTACTTTGACATATTTAGACATTTCTGGTAACTACCTAAACCACAAAAGTATAAAAGAAGTGGCAGAAGCTCTTTACAAAAACACTACTTTAGAACATTTTGATATTCATGACAATAATCTTGGCCCTAAAGGTGGATTAGCATTTATAGGCCCACTTTTAAAAAATACTGCACTAATTCATTTTAACATTTCTCAAAATGATCTTGATCTTAAAGCAAAGTCAGAATTTAAAAAATTATCTTTAGAAAATACTACCCTGACTTCATTACTTTATTAAATATGTTTCAAATAAATAAATAAATGCTTTTTAAAATTGATAATTAGTAAAATTTTGAATAATTGTCTATGACTGATCATAATCATCAATATATAATGATAAGATCAGTCATTAATCATAACTGATTATATATATTAAATTAACATAACCAAATTTTTGGAATCTGGTAACCGATTATTGTTACAGTTAACTCCCACTATTTAAAATTTGATATTTGCAAGATCTCGTAGCACAGCATAGCATGTTTATATTATATATCAAATTTATAAGACTTAATTAAAATTTTAAATATATAATTTTTATTGCGTAAAAAAGAAAGTCAATACATTCGAAATTATTCAGTGAACTTTATTATCTAAAACTTTTCAAGAAGGTCAACACATATACCAGAGTAGTATTCATTATCTTCTGCAATATTATTATTGTTAAAAAACTGCCAAATTAAATCTTATAAAAAATTATGCATTATCAAGCTATATACGACAGTGTTATTATTGGACATGTCCAATTGGACATGGCTAATTGGACATAAGGCTAAAAGGGCTAATAAATTTGAATTGGACTTTATAAGTCCAATTGGCCTTAATATATTTTTTATAACATATAATTATCAGATAATCTCAAAACAAGATTATAAAAGATCAGTATGGTATAGATAATTAGCACCATTCTAAAATATCGATATATTATATAAAATTTAAAATAAAGATACTCTATCTGTTTTTTGTAATTTGGTTAAATTCTCAAATTTAATAACCTGAAAATTAACATTTTATATGCTACTGTATAGATTTTTCACATGTTTATATGATACAAAAATACGATTCATGTTTGGTTACTTTATAGTATCAAGAGTTTTTGCAAAAGATCTTATATGTTACAGAATTTGCTATTCTAGTCTAGCATAATATGTAGTTAGTTTGTATCAGAATTATTGTAACTTCTACCATGAGCTAAAGTAAAACTTGCTATTAGAATTAACATAATTTTATAAACTACTGCAAGGAATTCTATTACAATACTCACTCACCATTCTAGTAACCAAAAATATGGTAAGTTAGTTTGCATTGAAATTATCATAATTTTTATAAGTTACTAAAAATATTCTTTAAAGAATTTGCTATTCCAGTGAGATAATCAGAATTATTGTGATTTCTACTATGAGTTACAGTATTTTTTTAGTGTCAAATAATGATAAAAAATTTATTTAGTACTATTCTGATGTAGATTAACAGTGAAGGCAGGTCGCATAGTGGGTCTGCACTGTGTGATCGCGAGTTCGATCCGGCTCAGAGGTATTGGAATTCTTTGTCCATATAACAGGCTTTGTTCGAAGCATTAGGATAGTATTAGTACTGTATAGTCTTTTTTATTGTTTTTGGACAGAATGCTTAAGTGTTTTTAGCACTGCATAGTTATTAGGCCATACGAACACGCTTCTTTTATTTTTTATTCAAAAAATTCATGTTTTGTTATCAGTTATAAAAAGATACAAAGGTTACACAATGTAGATCGGGTCTAGAGATGAGTTTCATGCGTGTGCATTAATGCGCATTCATGCACATGTTTTGGAATCATGCGCATTTTATCCTATCTAAATTTTTTATAGTAAAACTAAAGTATATATAATTTAGGCCAGGGGGTGTATTGTCAGGCGGAATTAAGGAATATGGATGCAAAAGTCTTGTAAATTTCTGAAAAGAAAATGAATGAACATAAAATAAGAGCAAGATCTGAGTAAAAATTTGATCACATATCTGATATTTTTCGAAGGGAAAATATAAATTTCAAAAATTATATCATGCGATATCATGCGTATTTTATATAATGTGCGCATTAATATAAAATACGCATTTTCCCATCACTAATCGGGTCCCATCAGGGATATAGAATTTTTTTCAAATTTCTATTGATTTGCAAGTACTGAAGTAAAAATTACAAAATGATAATCATCTAATCAGATTTAATTTGCAAAAAATCTTAGAAAAATTGGCTATTATTTTTCTAAAACTTTGAACAAAGATTTCTCGATAACTACCTGACCAAGTTTGATAAAAAAATATTTTCATTTGAATTCTACAGACTTATAGAATTCAAATAAATCTCTCAAATTTTGGAAAATTTAGCGCAACTTTTATTTTGATAAATATTTTTGATTTTCTAAACTTTTGAATTAAGATATCTCTGACAAAACTATATAATTTTTTTTTTATTTGTATTCTACAATTATAGAAAAAAATTTTTATCAAATTTTGCCAGGTGGGTATAGAGATATCTCACTCAAATTCTTAAATTTTTCACAGCTTTTATTTTGATAGATATTTTTGATTATTTTAAAAAGTTGAGCGAGGATATCTTGATAACCTGACAAATTTGATAAAAATTTTTTTGTTTAAAAATTTCATTGAATTTTGTTAAGTGGTTATAGAAATATCTTCGCTCAAAGTCATAGAAAAATTTATTTTAATGTTTTTTTTTGATTTTTCTAAATCCTTGAGCTTAGGTATCTCAATAATCACTCGTTATTTGAATTCTACAGATTCTTAGAATTTAAAAAAAAAAATTTCATTGAGTTTTGTTAAATGATTATCAAGATATCTTTGCTCAAAGGTTTAGAAAGTCAAAAGCGACTATCAAATAAAAAAGCTGTGTCAAATTTTTCTAAAACTTTGAGCGAAAATATCTCAATGGAAATGATGTTAACTAATGAATACGACAATGAAAATAATGATATTATGATAAAAACGATGAAGACCAGGCCAATTCACATAACTAATCTCGATTTCGATTTACCCCTTTGTCTATTCTGCAGGCAACTCAGCAATATGATACATTTAACTTTTTAATTGTGAAGTCAAAATTTTCTTTGCAGTAAAAACAATAAGGCCAATTCTATTTTGACCCGGGTCAAAATGACCCATCATTAGAGATGGGTTTCATGCGTGCGCATTCATGCGCATTTTATCCCATCTAAATTTTATATAGGAAAATTAAAGTATATTTAATTTAGGCCAAGGTGTATAATGCCAGGCAAAATTAAGAAATAGGAATGCAGAAGTTTTGAAAAATCCCGAATGAACATAAAGATAAGAGGGTCGAGGAGGGAAAATATAAAATCAAAAAAATTATATCATGCAATATCATGCGCATTTTATATAACGTGTGCATTAATGCGCATTCATGCGCATGTTATTATAAAATGTGCATTTTTCCCATCTCTACCTTATAAAAATAATACCCTTACAGCCTTTTTTTTTCAATGGAAATAATTAGTATTGATGATGAAGGAGGAAAGGTAATAGCAGAAGCACTACACAAAAATGGTGTCATAAGTACTTTGGATCTTAGTAATAACAACATTTTCTCTGAAGGAGAAAAAGCAGTTGCAAATGTGCTTTCGAAAAACACCACACTGACATTGTTGAATCTTAATTATAATTTGATTGTTTCGGAAGTCATTAGTACAACAAAACTTCGTAAAATCGGAGGAAATGCAATTTCAAGTGCACTTTATATAAATACTATGTACTCTTAGTTCTTTCTTTCAATTAATTAACTCTTAAAGTGAGACATTTGTTAGCAGATGCTCTAAGTAAGAATTCAGTCTAACTATTTTAAATCTTTTCCATAACAATATTGGACCTGAAAGTGAAAAAAAAATAAGATACAATATGTGTGTGAATAGTACTTTGACATTTTTAGACATTTCTAGAAATTATTTTAGTGAAAAAGGAGTAGCAGAAGCTTTTTAACACATTTAGATATTTATAATATTTTTATCTCGACAAATAGGATATTTTATATTTTAAAATAAGTTATATTTATATTAGAAATAACCTATTAAGATGGTTATTTAATACACTTTTTAAAATTGAATTTTGCACATAATCTCAACATATTGGTATACATTAAGAAGAAATTTATTTAATTGCTTAGCTACATTTATAGATAGTTACTTCCTTGATATATATATCAAAATTATGTATAAAATTATGTATAAAAGGTGTAAAATTGTGCAAAGAATATTATTTTATGCAAAAAATAGATTTCCCTTTATATAATTGAGATGGTATTATAACAAGTTTATTTACCAGTATTCTTGTCTTTATTCTCTAAATATGACACTGTATATTCTAGCATAACAATTTAAGAAAGTGCAAGTGCTGCAGTATTATTAAACTGAGAGTAATTTTACCCAAACCTGTTATTTGAATTATGATATAAGAGATAGTTGCGCAGCGCATGATGCCAGTACGATCTCCTGCGTGCATTGCAGTCTAGAGAGTTTTTAGTATAATGATATTAGTTAAGTATTATTTATTAAACAAGAGTGGCTACACAATGTGTGAAACCACACAGAATTAGTTCGATTGTACATGACAAGTTCAAATGAGTTATGAGTATAATTGTTAGATGAAACCATTTTTGCTTGATGACAAAAGCCAAAACCTGAGCCTTAAATGACAAAACCTCTGCTAAAAGTTGAAACCTCAAATTCTTCAGACAAAAGTCAAAACCCTTAAATCCTTCTGATGAAAGCTGAAACCCAAACTTAACTGACAAAACCCTAGTACTCTTGCTAAAAAAAAAAAGTAAAACTACTAAAAAAAATCTGTTATTACCGAAACTCTTAGCAAATTCTAGTGCTCCTGCAAAAAAAATTTGATGAATATCAATTTTTAGCAAAGCCATTAACCCTATAAATTTATATATTTAACCAAAAAACAATGATTTATTATTAAGGCTTTCTTTTTATTTATATTTAATGCTGAAGCTGTTTATTGGCCTGCATATTTAGTTTTAAAAACAGAAATTATAAATGGGTAAATAAGTCACTTTTAAATAATTTGTACATACTAAACTCTACATGCTTGATACGTGTATATGGATAATGTTGAAATACAGAATTGGAAATTATACAAAAACTGAAAGCAAATTAGGTTATTTTATTAATTTTCAGCTAGTTGCAATATCACATGGTTGAACATCAATATTACTATGTATTCTGTAACATAGTTCTCATCACAACCTAAATATTATATTAACTCGAATTCCATATAACGACGTCTTCTAGCATGTTCTATAGTCAAATGGATAGGGATCACATATGCATCTAGCTCGTCAATAATCCCTTCATGAAGAATCCCACTAACTGATTATTTTAATCAACAACTGGGGAGCCCGAATCACCTGGTACACCTATATTGCAAATTAATCGTAAATAAAGTTAATTGCAAAATATTACTCAAATGACTATTGACTTACCAAATGGTCCATTGATACCAGTTACTCGTAAAGCAGCATTAGGAAAATTAAATAAGTGCAAATTTGCAAGAATCTGTATTTTTGCAGATTTTTGAAGAATTGTTGTAAAAAATCTGCGAAATTCTTTAGAATTTGAAGTTTTGTACAGAACTCCATCTAATTTATAGTATCAAATTTGAAGTTTTGCACAGATTTTCATTTGATTTATTATTTAATTTTTTTGCAAATCTGTGCAAAACTGCAATAAAAAAAATTTCCTGATGAGAGACTATCATTGGAGGATCAAAAGCTAAAGATTTAATATTAACCCATTCATCTTTCATAGTTCTTTCCATAAAAAATATACTTCTGCTAACCTTTTTAACACATATTACATTATTTGGATCATTGCTTACAGAAGTCTTGAAACCGGAGATAGTTATTTCAGTTCTATATATTCTATTTGAATCTGCTAGCGCACTATTATTATTGCTAATCTTGCAAAAAGCATAATCAATAAGGAGTCCATCGTTGTCAACTTTCAAGATACAATACTTGGTAACTGTGGCACAAAACTTAAAAGAAATCTTTATCAAAAAAAAAGATAATCAACAATGTAACAATATAAAGTAAAATTTTCATTAAATAGTTACATTATCAAATCTGTCTGGTCATACTAGTGTTATACTACCAGCATGCCTTTCTTTTCAATTCCATGTTTTGCAGTAAGAATATAAAAACTAGATCTTGACTTTGATCCTGTTGCCATCTTTAATTTTGTGGCAATCTTTGATCCTTTGGCAATCTTTGATTCTGTGGTAATCTCTGATCCTGTGGCAATATTTGATTCTTTGGCAATCTTTGATCCTGTACCAGTGTCAGCAGATTCCGGTTTTGCTTGAACTAATAGGCCTAATATACATGCATTTGGAGGATTTTTGAAACATCCAATGCTGATACCAGGTCTAAATTTCTCATGGTAATTTCGATGAAATGGTATGGCAACCCCATAATTAATAATTACCGGAAAGCCTTCATATATAGATAGTAAGTAAAAACGTAATAATGATCCTTTTGGTAGACCTATAGTAACAATTATAGCTTCTCTTCTATCAACCAATCCAAAACTTATTGCAAATATTTCTTTTCTTTGAAATTTCTTCAAGAAAGCACTCTCAACAAGAAAAAGTTTTCTAATGATTACTTTGTCTGGGATTGAAAGAATTTTTCGATCACCTAGTCATCCAATTTATCTACAAATTTGTTTTTTCTTCTAAATATAATAAAAAAAGTTCTTATTCAATATAATGATTTTGATGAAAGTAAGATTCATGGTGATTGAACACCACTGCATACAGTATCGAATGACATAGTGCTATATGCAAATCTTTTAATTCCTTTATCACACAAAAATTGTACCAATCAAATGCTGTATGCAATAGTAAACATATATATGAAAGGTTTTATAACCTTCTATATTTTTGTGAAATTTTCTTTGACTAAGCACCCGATCACAAAAATTAGTTCAGGATAATAGTTCATTTGACTCATGCAAATAGATCTAGAAATAAATTTATTAAGAATCGATAGAATTTCCAATAATTAAGGATTTTCACTCACCATTAAATTTTACATTGTGTTTGTGCTCCAGATATAAGGTTTGGTCTCTTTATCAGAACTTAAATCTTGAATTTGTTTCACTTGTCCAATGAATTTAGCAAATGTATCCAGCATAAATTCTTCAGATTTATAAACTAACTTAATTCAAACTCCTACATCAGTGTAGACAATTTCACCTTCTAGATCGAGGGGACCTTCTCTGTAAATGATCTTATACATAGGAACAATTTCATTTCTTTTAACACAACTTGTAAGAGTGAGATGATAACCCGGTAATTCAACTATAGTGTGTATATATTCTTTGTTAAGCTTGTAAGGAAAATATTTGGCAATCTTATCTACTGGTATAAACAACTTTTTGCCTCCAAACTTTCTTTTAATATCCACATTGGGGTTGTCAAAAAGGATATTCAATTTCTCAATTGGTTCATTAACCGGGACACTTGAAGAACAGTTAACCCAGTGATCAATGATCACATGATAAACATATAATGACATCATTTGTTTACCAGAATTAAAACAAACTGGCATAAATATACCCTAATCTAACCCTAACCTAACCCTAGCTTAGACCGAACACATGTCATGTGATGTTGTGATGATCACTGGGTTAACTCTTCTTCAATCTACCCCATTAACCTTCCACAATTTAAGCTTTATTACATCATCAACCCAAGGAAGATCTTGCTTCATCTCTTTAATCTTCTCTTTAATAATATCTCTGAGCCTGTTGACAATCGTTTCAGAATCGAATTTTACTGAAAAAATATTAGTAATGTCTGGAGTATCTCCATGAATAAGGCAGTTAAGCTCAATAGTAGACATCTCTGGATCTATCATAAACAAGGAAAACGTTAATGTTATTTTAATTAGTAACCACGTCCCAGGAGCTTAGTTTTTTTTCAAAATTTTATCATCCCTATTTTGTGCCAGTGATACAAACCAAAAAAGGAATGGTTGTAAAATAAAACCTGGCAGTTTACGAAATTATCCGATATAAAATTCAATAATCCGAATGAGATGACAAAGATAAAAAAAAAAACACACCAATCTGGTGCTAATGATAAAATATTTTTGCATAATAAATTAGTTCGTCAATGGTTTCGTCTGACGAGATTATTGAAGAAATTAAATCCTAATAATGTCCGTATGCAAATTCCCCCTTTATGTGATACGATATGTACATAGATCAAGAATACTAATGTGCTGATATCATATTGCATGATCTTATTTCCAATAGTGATTAGCCATTTATGATTAGCCAATTTTCCCATTAACGTCACTTTCTGCGCATTTTTACCATTCACGGGATCTTGTTATCAATAGAACATAGCGTGCGACGGGTAACACTGGGTTCCCTTACGTCAAGCAAATTCCGGGCTGCATATCACTTCCAATCAAAATCCATTTTATAAAATTTTAAATTTCTTTAAACTTCTAGCGAAGATTTCAACAGGAGGAAACGTCGATGTTACACGACTGAACCTTCACCCAGTGTACAACATATAAAAAAATTATTTTACAATACTAGATCATTCTGCCAGTACATGTTAT
The DNA here is from genome assembly GCA_910591965.1 of Dentiscutata erythropus. NCBI lineage: Eukaryota > Fungi > Glomeromycota > Glomeromycetes > Diversisporales > Gigasporaceae > Dentiscutata > Dentiscutata erythropus. The sequence goes on from CAJVPY010001014.1 coordinate 9,867, forward strand.
GATTATAATCCCACACCATTTTCTATTATAATAAAATGGTGTGGAATTATAATCATAATAACTTGTACTGGCGGAATTATCTGGTATTGTAAAATAATTTTTTTATATGCTGCTGCTGCACAGGTTCAGTCGTGTAACATCGACGTTTCCTCCTGTTGAAGATTTCTCAATAACCATTGATCAAATTTGTAAAAAAATTTTTATATATTTGTAAATTTAAAATAAAAAAAATGTTGCCTAAATAACTGCCTTTTATGTTTTAATAAAAAAATTCCTTGCTAAATTTTATTATTGTCTCTGTTCTAACCGACCCTAAAATTGCTCTAATCATAACTCTGAAATTTACGAATTATCAATATTTACCATGTCATGTAATTCATATTCCACAGTGGGAAATAAGTAATTCTATTCTCAAGCATCAACCTAGATGCGATTTAATTTATAACATTTGGATATAAGCCAATAAGTAATTCTTGAATGTGTGCCAGGTAGGTGGCGCATTAATCTGTCAAATAGTTTATAACAATAATAAAATTATAATTTAATAGAACGAAACACTCGAATCATGTTATATTCAAAAAAAGTACGTTTCCCTTCATTTTTCATAATCTTTAGCTTCTAATATTATTGGTTTAATTCAAAAAAAAAAATACTGTATTCTTTACTTTTATAATGTTTATAGATTATAATTTTTAAATTTTTTACAGACAGAACGCAAAGTTCTTAATTAAATACGCGATAAGAAAATATTAGCTTTAAAAGTATAATAATAAATTTCAAATAACACGTGCTATATGATTTATAAAAAAAATTCTTCAAATGAAGAAAAGCTTTTCTCATAATCTACAATCTATAAAAAAGAATAATAGTAGTTTCCTTGATGTTAAAGACGTTTCGCTTTTAAAACTAAATTTTATAAGTTTTGTTAACTTTACATACTTCCACTTACATATTAAGTACGGTCAACCCCCCTTTATAATGGTACCTTTTTATAAGAACGAACTAATGTTTTAAAATTATATTATTTCTGTTATGTTTTCAATTCACAAAATAAATAGAAAACATTCAAAGTACAGGGTGTTTGATGAAAACATGGTGAAGTTTTTGAAATAAAAGAGATCATTGTGGCTGGGTAATGCGCCATCAACTTGGCGCACATTCAAGAATTGCAGTCAATAATAACAGGAGGAACCCGTTGATGTTGCACAAATGATTTTACACACGGTGTGAAGCACATAAAAAAATTATTTTACAATACTTGATCGGACTTGATCAGTCAGCTAGTACATGTTATGATTATAATCCAACACCATTTTTATTATAAAAAAATGATGTTGGATTATAATCGTAACATGAACTAGCTGACTGATCAAGTCCGATCAAGTATTGTAAAATAATTTTTTTATGTGTTTCACACCGTGTGTAAAATCATTTGTGTAACATCAACGGTTCCTCCTGTTGCCAATAATACGAATGATGATATTATTGATGTATGCTCAAGCTTTACTATTACTGAGATTTTCTAATAATTGTAGTGTTGCTCAATTGCACCGATAGAAGATCTCAATCACTATACCGAAAGTTTTATCAATAATGAAAAATCCATAATAAAAAGTATGAAAACACTTGAGCAATACTTTATTCACTTTAATATTTGTAAAATTTTGATAAGTCATTAAATTTTAATTTTAATAAATAATGTATTAATTGTATTAAAATAAAACGTGTAATAAAACTAAAATGAGTAATAAAGTGAAACACGTAATAAAAGCGAAACACGTAATAAGTGATTAACTACATTATTGTTTACTAATAATATTTTTTTTGATTATTTGTATTATTTCTCTTTATTTCTTATTTTTTTTTTACATCATACTATACATTTTATTTTTACATAGTTTAATAATTTAAATGAGTTTTATTAATATTAACCATTACAAAAACAATTAATTTTGGTTAAATTTTTAATAAAATTTTTGTTACATTATTTTAATTAAGACTACCTATGTAATTTTTGCATACGCTTCCAGAAGGAATTCAGTCATAATATACTGTATTAGATATTAAAGTTTATATTGTTTTCTCTTTTTATATTCTCTTTTTAATGATTATTCTTCACGTTAAAAATACATTTATTATTCTTTTTTATATTCTCTTTTTACCAATTATTTCTTCGCGTTAAAATATATTTATTATTTATTTATTCATTTATTGTTATGTACAAAAAAATAAACTTTCTGGTTGTATAAATAAATCTGCATGGCGAATATGAATTTAATCCATCCTCATGCTTTATGAATAATACAAAATACCCCAGGTAAATTAAATATCTATATATTTTTACAGGGGCACCCGTGACAGAGGTCTGGACAGAAATCTGGACAGTAAGTCCTTCACTCCGCTCCGGACAATTAGACAAATTGGCCCAAATATTAAAAAAGAGAGTATATATATTTTTATTGAAATTTAAGATATGGGGGTGAGTCAGTAGAAACGCACCATGTTTTTTTAATGAAATTGGTTTGAATCTTCAAACAAAAATAAATCAACAAAAACTTAACCAAATTTAGTAAAAATTTTTTTAAATAAATTTTACAAATTTTTTGAATTGGCTTAAAAAAATTTTTATTAAATTTAATTAAGTTGTTGAATTATTCTTGTTTAAAGTTTCAAAAAAATTTACTTAGAAAAAATATGGTGCGTTTCTACTGACTCACCCCATATATCATTCAGATTTAGTAAACGCCGTATTTTTGAAAGTACGACTTATAGGTCTACTAACGCTTAAGTGTTTAGAAAATTTTCAAACTGATAAGCTTTCTAAATTTTTTTTTAATTACAGTCAAACCTCCTATAGTCTCTTCATATATAAGCAAAATTTCTTTATAAGCATTTTTTTTTTTAAAACAAACTATATACAATAAATTTGACTCTATTGTCACCCTTCTCTATAATTGTATCTAAGTGTGTGATTATAAAAAGGTTTGACTGTACTGTATATATGCTTTGAAAGATCATATTTCTGTTTTCAACATTTCTGTGTTAACCAGAGATATATGCACGTACGTACGTACGTACTAAAGTCTTGTTATATTACATAAATCACTGGATCTTAATTATGTATACTGTCAATTTATACCAAAATTATAAACTTAATCAAATTGGCCGAAAAATCATTCGGCTAATTTTTATCAAGTGTCCCAGAATTTATGAGAACGGCTGTAAATGCATTATCTTTTTTTTTTTTTTATAAATAGTATGGTTCCATGCAATTGAATTTTATGCTAGTTAACGGTAAATGTAGATTGCATTCTTTCGCTTTCACGTACGATATTTTTAAGTTCTTCATATTCAATCAGCCCTAGTAACTTAGTTTGTTTATATTGTAGGTAATATTAAGAATTCTATTTTTGAATCGTAAACTAAATGTTAATTTTTAATTACTTATAGTTCTCTGTACTGCAGGTTTTTTTTTTTTTGAAAATATTTGTTAATCAAAACTTGAAATAAAAGATATTTTTAATTAAAAAATAAAATACGATTGCTTTTAAATATACTTATAAAAATACATATTCGTTTGATTATTTAAAATTCTGTCGCAACTTAAGTTTTTTTAAAATTTGAAGTCAACTTAAGCTGACTCAGATCTACAGATATTCTTACAATGTAAAAACGTCCAATATATAATATAAGGAAAGTTAATTGAAATAAGTAAGATAAATCACCCTTATTATGGTGAACTCTCAATATAATGAAGACTAATTCAATATAGTAAAATTATAAAATTCTCTCGGTATAATGAATTTACTAAACTCTCAATATATTATTAATGGAACCGTCACTTCATTATAATAAGAGTAACTTGTAGTAAGTAAAATTGAAACAAGATTATTTCATAACATGTCTCCAAAATTTTGTGTAAGCTGTCTAATATCCATAGCTTCGAGATACCTTCTGAAAACAATGTATAAAAATGGCATTAATCCCTTCAAAATTTTACAGAACGAGAAATAACTTTTCGTGTCATTTATGGAAAGAGATTCTTCAATAATCTAAATCTAAATTTACATAATAACAGTAAGGAACAAAAAATATCAATTCGTTTAGAAGGATTTTCGTTTTAGGCTTGTTCTTGATGTTCTCGAATTTTGAGATCATTTAGTTGAATTTCCATTTCATTACTCTCCACTATATTTCCTAAAAAGTCTTGGATTTCTTCAGCAGTTAGCACATCAGATAAATTTTTTTTAGCATTTTCTAATAGTTTTCGAGTAAAAGCGTTGTCATTTTGTAAAACTTCTTGTTGTGCTTCTTGTAAAATTTCTACAAACGATTGTTTATCTTTACTCAATCCATTTTTGATATTTTTAGCAATAACTAATTGAAACTCTAAATTTTCCTTTTCAATTTTCCTAACCTCTAATTTTAAATCACCAAGATCAGTACTCTCAACATTTCGAATCGAATTAATTAACCTTTCTACTTGACTTTTTAATCTATCATCATCGAAAATGATTTGTTGGTTGTAGGCTAAATTAAGACTTTCACATTTCATTTTACTATTTAAACTTAAATAACCTAATTGATTATAGCTCAAGTCAACAGTTTTGAGAGTAATATTCTCTCTAATATTTAATTTTGTAAGAGTAGTATAAGTAATTGTTAGAGAAGTTAACTTATTGCACTTATCGATTTTCAAACTAGTTAACTTTTGCCGTTGTTCCTGATCCTGTCCATTACCTTGGATATGTAGCTGCTCCAGATTAACGAAATCATCAAGATTTAACAATCCTTCCAAGATAGTATTATAGAATCGGTATTGGGGTTGTGTATACGTGTTGTTAAAGTTTTTATTTTTACAATAATAACAACCGTCACTGTAGACGCCATGACCACTTTGACATCGACCGGAAATATTCAGATATGTTGTTTGTGCTCTTTGATTTCCGGAATTTTTGCATTAAGCTATTCATTTGCATTTAGCATAGTATCTTTACACCGTTGTTTAAAAACAAGGATATTGGTTAATATTTCATATTCTAATGAATTTCAACATGTCAATTTCATGTGCAAAACATCGCCATTCATATCATACCAGCTGTATTTTTAACGTATCCAGTTATATTTGAGTTTAAACCTTTACTTCTCTATACGTGGTATAGTTTGGAGTGAGGTGGTGAACTCTTGCGTGATCGACATATACTACCCAAGTTCTGATTGGGTTATTAAATACCATCCCCAATTGGATAAAATGGATCACGTTACTCAGCACGTCACAAGATCTTTTAACGTTAATGCTCTTAAAAAATGCGTTTCAATATTTATTGAAATGTACTAGTCGCTCAAATAAAATTCTCCTGTAAAATTTTTATTTGATACTTATTTACTTGAGAATGCATATTTTTTTAAGAATGAAATTTTGTTTCAGAGGTTCGAAAATTTTTTTCGCTTAAATGCGTCTTTATTGAGGTTCAAATTTTCTATGTATCGATAAAAGTTTGACTCTTTATAAAGGCTCAATAAACTATAAGTAATAGTTATATCCTCTGCCATCTACATGACCATTTAAACCCTTCTTTCTTTAATAAAAAGAAAAAAATAGATAGAAAATTTTTTTCAATAATGCATAATATATAGTATTTATTTATTTGCATTATCGCTATTATCATTATTAAATATTTGATTTTTAAGGAATCCGGATTTAACCCTGCTTCAGAAATCGATCCAGTAATTCAAGCAATAAGTGACCTTAAGAAATTAAGTTCTAATTTGGAAACGACTAGTAAATCTTCAGTAAAACCAAATAAAAAAGTCAATGTATTTAATCATTATTAATATTTATTTATGTTAATTTAATGATATTATAGCTCAGTAGATTTAAATACCAATGCCCATCAAATAATAAATTAAGTCATTATAAGCAAATTGCAATTCCAAAAAAATATTCAAAGAAGTAATTAGCATGATTTGAAGAATATGTTAATGTTACACAACTAGATCTTAATATCAACCAAATTTATAACAAACGAATACTTGCTACTTTACTTTCAAAATTTGTTGTAGCAATAAAGAAACATAATAAAAGTGAATTTAAGGCGGATTCATTATATAACGGCATATGTGCAATAAATAGAACATTTAATGAAACAACTAATATTATTAGCTCTGATAATAAATCGATTAATAAATGGTCTAGTGAATATCAATCTGGCAAATATAAATCTGGCGAAAAAAAAGTGAAACTTATAAAGTGCAAAACTTTTACTGTTAATTTTAATTAATGTACTATTTTAAATTCATATAATATGCATTATGTAGCTTTTTTTTCGCTAAATTAACTATGAATTAATTGAAATTCGCATATGTAATTCACTTAAAACATTACGCTTTATTTGATATCAGTTAATAAATTTCTATATACACTGATTAATATGTAGTAATTGGAAAGTTTAAATCACTTATGCATTGTATTCTTTGTTTACAATATAATTTGCATTCCGCTTATGCCCAACTATCTGGGATATAACTATTACCAATTTTCTAGATACCATGACGTATGCCAGTAAAAATAAGTTGATGATGTTTATCAGTAGGAATAAGTACATAAAAAAAGTCATGTAGATAGGGTTGGCCAGAGGATAAGACAAGGTTATTTGGACCAGTCTATAGCAACCCTAGTGTTGTCCTGAAAAAATGAACTGGTTTATTTTGCTGTCATACATGTAATTATCACTGAATAAATTATGAATGTGAGTTCAATAAAAATAACAGTTGTTTATTTTGGTGAGAGCGCTAGGCTTTTGTCTTTTTTAAACATAATAGTTCGTCATTTTAAGTTTAAGGTTTCGTCTTTCGTCAGAAGAATTTGGGTTTCGACTTTCGTCAGAGGTTTCGTCTTTTGGGAGTTTAGGTTTCGTCTTTCGTCATCATGCGAAAAAGGTTTCATCTAACAACTATAATTATGAATAGATGTTACACAAATATACTTTCCTTTTAAAAAATAGAATTAGTAAAATAAATTCATGTTAAAGCAACTACGTTTCACATTCACAAAGTTTTCTATACACATCGGCGGATTTATGAAAATTTGATAATAGAAAAACTCATGTGTTATAACTCTGGCAAATTTGCAGATCAATTGCCAGCCTTGAAGTCGAATAATTTCAAACTAGGCCAAATGATCTGCAATTTTGACCAGAGTTTCAGCACATGGGTCACAAAATCTCAACAGTAAAAAAATCTCAACAAATCACAACAACAAAAAATTCTTAAGTTCATTTAAGTTAGCTAAGTGCATAGGTTAGAGTTAAGGTATGCATTTAGATTGGGTTAGAATTTAGACAATTATATAATAAGATTGCTCAAATGACTACTTTTTTTTTGATTGTCAGGAGTTGTTAGAATTTTCTATTGTCAGATTTTGATCCAAACCCTTGGTAACCAATATATGTATATAGTTGGTTTACATTGAGATTGTCATATATTCTATCATGAGTTATATATTATAAACAATTTTATTACAGAAGTTATTTGCTATTTTACTATTAAGACACGTTAGTGCTTGTATTAAAAATTAACTTAATTTCATTTATGAGTTACATAAAAAATTTTGTTATAGAACTTACTTGCTATTTTGGTGACTACAAATAAAAATGAATTAGCTTGTATTGAATTAATATAAGAACTATTACAGAACTTACATACTATTCTGATTAAGACATGTTATATTAGAATTATTATATTTTCTATTATGAATTAATATAAACAGAACTTATTCACTATTCTAGTAAATATAATATAATATTTAGTTAAGTTTGAGTCAGTTTGCATTAAAATTGTCATAATTCTTATCATGAACTACTCACTATTTCAGTACTGTAGCTATTAATATGTAATGAGGATTAGTTAGTATTAAAATTTTTGTGATTTCTATTATAAGATACTGCAAATAATTTGTTACAAATTTACTATTCTAGTAATTACAATATGTGGTAAAAATATGTTAGTTTGTATTGGAATTGTTATAATTTCTATTACTACAGTCATCCTCCTCTACAGTCACCTCCTATAAAATCACACCCTCTTTATAAGCACTATTTTTTGAAAAATTATTAACAATATACTTATTAAAAAAACTCTATATAATCACATTAATATTAAAATTTTATAATCACATATTTTTTATGTAAGACAAACAGCGTGATTATAGAGGAGGATGACTGTATTAGTTAAAAAATTCTAACACAAAACTTACTTGCTATTCTATAAGTTAGTTTATACAATTGTATATAAAAAATTTATACTCAATTATATTTATTATATACAGAATTTATTGTTAATTATATTTTATTATATGCAGAATTTTACAAAATTTATACTTAATTATATTTAATATATATAGAATTTATACTTATTATACAGTATATAAAAAAATAATAAAATATATAAATTTAAATCATTAATAAAAAGTTTCCATATAAAATTCTGTATCAAGTGGTGCGGAATTTGGTCTTCAATTCTATATATTTGTATATGGAGTTTCATATAGGTTTTATACAGAAACATTTTACAGAAAAATTTAATATAATTCAAGATAATTTCAATATATATTTTTTCATAGGGAAATGGAATATTAAATTGAAATATAAACTGGAGTATAAAACTAGAGTATAAACTGGAGTATAAAACTGGAGTATAAACTGAAATATAAAACTGGAGTATAAAACTAGAGTATAAAGCTGGAGTATAAACTGGAGTATAGGCTAGAATAATTAAACCAGTTTGGTTTGGTTTAGGCTTACTCCACTGGTTTATAACCCAAACCAAACCCTACATCACATATTTATTATATAAATGGGCTGCAATCATAACTATGATACAGATAAGAATCAGGTTCTAATTTTCTATTTACGTTGATGAAGCAAAAGAAAGTGTAATGGGTTATTTCCTTTTGCAATCTAATAATTCAAACTATCAATTTAATGTGATTTCAATTCTTATGAAATTAATGCATAAATTTATTGTAATATAGAAAATTACTTTAAATATTTGTTTTTTACATAATAAAGCAGTTTAGATTTCTTATTTTTAATATTAGAACCTAAATGTTGCTAAAATGTTATCTTTACTACATTTTAATAAACTCATAATTGAAAAATTAAACACTCTTTGGCCAATCTGGTACATATCTTACAAATGCAAAGATAATAAAGTTGACGAAATTAAAAAGTGATGAAATTGATAAATAACAAAAAAAAATTATAAAAGTGCTAGTACCTTTATGTACAGTACACATGTGTTATCACTATACATTTCTAATTAGATTTCTCTTTATCCACACTCAATAATATTTTCACTGCATTTAATAATATCTATGAATTGATGCTTAGCAATTGATAGCAATAAATAAACATTAATAGGCCTCAAATATTAAATTTCTTTATTAACTATAGGATTTCGCCAGATCTAGCATTTTATTTTTCGTCAGGAAATTTGGGATTTCACTGGGTTTCATTTATTGTTAGATGAATTTGAAGATTTCGTACTGATGAGAAAAATAGTACAGTATTGTTGATTTTTGACTTTTGATAGTGGATTCAACCTTCGCAGTTTTAACATAGCCGATTTGGGTCTTTATTTGATAAACTGTTATAAGCTTCTGTAATTAAATAAAGCGAAAACAACAAACGAACCAATCAATAAAGGAGCTTTTTTCAGTCTCAATGGAATAAATAAGAAAAAAATACCTATTATATAGTTTGTTTAAATTGCTGTTATGGTTTCGTTATTATTATGAAGTATATAAAAACATGTGATACATTTAATGAATATAAATGATATACCATCATGCTTGCATAATAATAACAGAATGTATAGACCACCATCTAGAATGGTGTGAGCAAATTCTTGCTTTTGATTGGTTATTGAATACCTGTATTTTCACGTGTTCCTCTGCTATATTTGTGTAACGCATCATCTTGATTTTTTATTTACTAATGTGCAAATGCTATGCGACTCAGTAAGTAAATCATTTACGCATTGCTTGACTATATATATTTATTCATGAAGATATCGTGATTATTGAGTTAATAAATTTTACTATTATTGTTTCGAAAAGCATTCGCTTTACACAACATTCAATGTTTGGACTATGCCGGCTGATGCTTTATGCCAGATGTGATATTTTATTGAATTTAAGGTTAGCAGAGCACATTATAAAAAGTGAGCAATTGACTGAGTTGGTCATAATGGCAGAGACAGAAGCACTGGGAGTCTCATTAGGATTAAAATGACAGAATAACATGTCATCACATTTGGGTGGGCTGGGTGGAGGAGAGAATTTCGCCTTGTTCTTTCAATGCCGAAGGACTTGTATTCGCCAATTCTCATACTTACCATTTCTCGGCACCTGATTCTTTGTGCCAAGCATGCGCTGTTATCATTGTTATCTCTTTTTAGATCGATCTTCCCATCCCCAAATACTCGCTTCTGCCGTTGTCAGTGATCTTCACATGCATGCTGAATTATATATTTGTAATACTCATCTGTGATAGTGTCATGTGGCGAAGTTGTGTGGCTCTCTTCTTTTCGATCATGTGATGTATCATCACTTCACAAGAAAATTTTCTATTAGCAATACTAGTCGAAATATTGTACCATCTCGGTAAACACCTTTCTTGATTCACCCTTGGCATCAGAAGTATCAATATCAAAGAACATCTACTTTTACCTAAATCTAAAACCGAATGAAGCTTGAGGTGCATTATGTGTAATGATGACAAAAATTTCCTTTTCGGCCTTAAAGAAATAAACATATAAAAAAATTAATGTGTTTTCATAAGTGTACCTGCCAATGTTCTGAAATAATAATTCGAAATTTTTAAAAATGTTAAAATGCTATTTTATAAAGTACATCAGATAATACTCTTCTTGATTCATATTAAATAGTATACTTCATTCAAGTATAATTCTTTAGGCCTCTTACTTGTTCGTAGAACCATTATAAGTTAAAATTGGAAAAGATTCTTTCTTGATTAAAGAAGTCAATGTAATATTCTTGCAATGTAGAGTACCCTCGTTTATACTTTTCTGACCTTCATTATAGAAAGATCCAAGGTTAAAGCATTTTTTTGAAGACTATGCTGATTGTTTTTGAGAATCTTTTTATAAAGTTCTAGTGTTCTGAGAAATTTCATTCTAAAAATATTATTGTCTTATGCTAAATATATGATTTATCTAGTTAAATTAATTTTGTAATTCAGTGGATTAATGTATGGATTGACAAAACTTGAAGAGTTGCATTATCTTTAATTAAATATTCATCATCTATTGATAATTAAACCCTTCATTAATGAGTTGTTTAAAGTATTGAGACTAGAAAATTCATCTCTAATGCTTTTCCACCAAGAGGACCAACATAATTTGAACCAAAGATGGCGCCGAAACCTTTTTTGCTATTTCTGAAAGTTTCGGGTTTCGGATTATAGCTTCCGAAACCTTATCTGAAACTCGAAACCTTGACTGAAACCCGAAACCTCAACTGAAATCCGAAACCTCGACCGAAACCCCAAAACTGCCAAAACATCAATAATTTATTTGTTTATTCTCTCAGAAGTTGGCGCCAAAACCCTTTTGTGTAGAGATGGGCAAAGTCAGTTTGAATAAGTATTATTAAGTAATTTTACAATAATTTTATCATTAATAACAACTTTTCGTTCAATCTCA